>APFE030827914.1:22375-46986 GCA_000404065.3 Pinus taeda
CTTGTTATGATTTTGGGGAGACCTTGGAAACCTATGGAGGTTTCTTGGGTTTGAGAGGAGGAGAGTATTTTTATATGGTTTGCACATTCTCTTTTAGGACACACTATATCTGGTTGGACTTGGGCACGGAGGGCTAGGGAACCTGTGGAGGTTTCCTGGGCTAGGAATTTGTTTCCTAGTTGGCTGGGTGGTAAATCTAGTTGGGTCGGTGAGAAGGAGCATTCAGCTGGAGCTATCCGACAAAGGTATCATCATCAACCGCTGGAGCAGGTATTTTTCCATGAACTACTCTTATTAAGTTGATATCAATGGAATGCTCATCTGAATTTATGTTGTTTATGATAAAATGATTAGATGTTAAATGTTTAAAATTTTGCGAGAAGGTCAGAAAGCTTCTTTTATTACTTGCAAATCAACACTATAATAGATCTGTTAGTGTATAATAGAATAAGGCTCTAATAATAGGAATCGGGTTCTTACAAAAACTAACCAAATATGTATTTTTTTTAATTTTTATTTTTGTTATGGCCAAAATTATTTTTTAATTTAGAGCATGAATAAAATTACACAACCCTCGAATTACACACTTCCCTCATATTAGGCTTAAAATAAGTCCCTCCACTTAAACTATAAAATAATTTTGTACAGTCAAACTATCAACCTAATAATTATTGTTAAAAATTATATTAAAAGTACAACATTTCATCTTCTAATTACTTCTATTTAAACTAAATATATTAAATAATATATTGTAAATATGATATATATATATACTAATACTATATATCTATTTACTATATATTAATTTTCATATTTTAAATATATATTTAATAATTTAGTTTAAATAGAAGTAATTAGAAGATGAATGTGTATTTTAATATAATATATATATATATAATATATATATATATTATATTTTATATATATATATATTATATATATATATATATATATATATATTCTTTTTGTTCTGAATCAAGGGTCATACCTTCTATTCATTTGAAACAAATAAACAAATTACACATATTACAACAAACCCAAAGGACCTGAGGGACATAGAGTTAACTATTCACTCAGGGCTTAAGGCACCGAGCCAAAGGCCTAACATCCAGGCCACGAGCCCACAAACCTAACTACGAGTCCTTAAAACTACAAACAAACGCCTGGACCATCTGATCTTTCTTCGAAGATCTAACGGATGAGGCGCATATCAGAGCGAAAAAAGGCATATTATTTAATTCTAAAATCGGACCCGATGACGAAATAGAAACCAAACTATATGGATTTCGAGTCCGAATGGGGGAATAAACTTTGTGCATGTAATCCACCCGAAATCCACTGATTCCAACTTAGAAGCTAAACATGCACGAAAGATATCATTGAATCTAGACCTGTAATCAATTACCGCCATAATTTAGGATCAGTTTAGGTCCAATGTGCAAGGTAACCACCTTGAAAGTTGCCTTGTGAATCCATAGGATTGCCGTGAATCTGCTTAACTGCAAGTACTTTAAAACAACATCCCACAGAGCTAAATCTTCGGTAGAGAATTCAGTTTTCATTAAGAGTGCAGGGTGCAAATTGACGTCTGCCCGATGACAAGTTCTGGTTTCTCGTTCTCTCCCGCCCCTCGATGACCATGCACTACGTCACCATAGAAGATCAAACTTCCCCTGATACCTTTAGTCAACATGCTGTCAGTTTCCCTAGCTTTGATAGAGCTCCTTACCTACATTCGCCTGTCTGAGACATGCTTCCCTCAATTTGTCTTGGGGTATCTCTATCCAATCATAAAATTTATTGCTCTTAGTCCAGCGCACACCCCCATTAACAAGTTTGCTACTTTGTTGGTAGTATGATGCACATGAGTAAACCTTATGGTTCTCATGTTCTACAAGTGAGAATGAATTTGTTGATATACTTGCAGAAGCCACCAATGTTTCGAGACTTTCTCTGTAGCAGAATCATAGCAAATTCTCTTAACCAAATTAATAATTAATTCAGAATCGACTTCAATTATGATATTTTGAAGATTTGAGTTCTTCAGGATTTCTAGACTTTGCTCAAGGGCCATAAGCTTTGCCATATTGTTAGTGGCTTTACCCAAATGGCTATGAAAGAGGGTTTTTATGTACCCATTTTCATCCCTTATTACTCCTCCATACCCTGCCATACCCGGGTTTCCTTTAGAGGCCCCATCTATATTGAATTTTAAGAATCCCTAAGGGGGAGGCTGCCGGAAATCCTTATCATAAATTATATGACTTACGTTCCTGCTTTTTCCCTGTGGGGTAAGCCCCTGAAGACCCAGCTGTAGAAGAATATGTACATCCTTATCTTTAGGTCGTTCTTCAAGGGGATTTTTAATGAGGGTTCCTAATGTCTCCCTAAGCTGTCTTAATATTTGAGCCATGATGTTCTAGCGAGAAACTTTCTTGTTCGTAAATATTCTGTTGTTGCGTTCTTTCCAGACATCCCATATTAGAAAGTTTGGAACTAATGCCCAAGCTTTGCTGATTGTTTCATTGTCAGAGAAATTTCTCCTCCACTTCTTTAGAGTGTCGGTAATGCTACCCAAGTCCCTATCTGTTTGTTTGAATATTGAAGCTACTCCATTCCACGATGTGGAAGTGAAAGGGCAGAGGTTGAGTAGGTGATCCATGGTTTCTTCTTGTGATTCACATAGTTGGCATCTGGATGTACCATATACCCCTCTTTTCCTAAGATTCTCCTAGGTCAAAATCTTTTTATGCTGCACTAACCATGTGAACAGTTTGATTTTCATCCAACTTTGGTTTTGCCATAGGTCCTTCCATACACCATCAGGGTTTGGGAAGTCAAGTCCTAGGGCTATATGCTTGGCCTCTTTGAGGTTAAAGTTACCTTCATTTTTATTGCCCCATCTCAGCTGGTCTGAATCAGCTAAATTCAAAATCTTTCTTTGTTCTAAGATGTCTAATAAAGCTTTTTCTTGTGCCTTCAATGGGGAGTTCTCACTATAAACCAGAGTCTCCAATGATCTCCATTTTTATTCCCTTCTTTCCAGATCTTAGAAGCCTTTTACCCTGTGTAACACCTTTTTGTCAGTATCGTTCTTGAGATTGGTGAATTCTTCTTTTAACAATTTAGGTTCTTGTTGCCAGCTATCTTCGTAGAACCAAGAAAGGTTTCCATCTATGATTTCCCATAAGCTATGTTTTTGCACAATGGCTCTATTTTCCTAAGATTTGTTCCATATGTGGGAGCCTTCAATGAGCCCAGACATTCTAATGTGGTCCTTGTCTTCCCAATTGCTTGCATATTTCTGTTTCCAAATTTGGGCCCAAGGGGAAGATGAATCTTTTAGCCATCTCCACCATAGCTTAGCCCCCAGAACTTTGTTTATCATTTTAGGATCATCCAGCCCCAAACCACCATGGGTCTTCGGTTTATAGATCTTTTCCCAGGCCACCAAGGCCCATTTCTTTTTTCCCTCTCCTTTGCCCCAAAGGAAGTCTCTTTGGATATTTCTGCATTGCTGCATGATTCTTTGAGGAGTTGGAAGGGCTGAGAACATAAAAATGGGAATAGTTTGAAGGACAACTTTTGTGAGCATTAACCTTCCTGCTAAGTTCAAAGACCTATTAGTCCATTTCCTAATTTTGTCCTATAGCTTATTCGTCACCGGTTCCCAAACTGAGTTGCTCAAAGGTTGTTTGTTAGCAGTACTACCAAATATTTGGATCGTAACAAATCTCTTTGAAAGCCTAAAATTCTAGATATATTTCTCTGAATAGCAATGTCAGTGTTAAAAAAGAAAACCTTTGATTTGGTAAGGCTTACCTTAGTGCCTGCAGCCATTGCAAAGACTTTTAAGATTTGTTTGTAGGCTAGAGCTTCCTTCACCATAGGTATACCCTGCAACATGGTATCGTCCACAAATTATTGTTGGGTTAAAACCACTCCATTCATGGTGAGTTTGAGACCCCCGATTTTTCCTTCTGCATTGGCTGAATTGATAGCTTTGCCAAGGCCTTCCATGATGAGAGTAAAGGGGAAGGGTAAGAGTGGATCCCCTTGTCTGAGACCTCTTGAAGGGTTAAAGTGTTTGGATGGTGAGCTATTAACCAGTATCGAAAAACTCGAGGTAGTTACAAGGGCCATAACCCATCGTACCCAATTACGGTCAAAGCCATAAGCTATAAGAACTCTTTTGATGTAAGTCCAACTTAGCTTATCATAAGCCTTTTCTAGGTCAAGTTGCATGATCATACCTACCTGCTTCTTGCTTTTGAGTGAGTGAACCACCTCGTGAGCTTGAATCGTGTTGTCGAAAATTTGTCTGCCTTCCACATACCCAGTTTGTTCCATACAAATAAGAGTCGGAAGAAGGGGCTTAAGCCTGTTGGTTATTATTTTGGAAATGATTTTGTACACCACATTGCATAATGCTATTGGTTTGAATCTATCTGGTTTCATTACATTATCTTGTTTGGGGATCAAGGATATGAAAAAGGTATTGAGGGCCTTCAATACATTTATATTTTTGCTCGAATCCTCCACCACATCAAGAATATACTGCTTAACAATTCCCCAACATGCTTTGAAGAAGTCAACATTAAAACCATCTGGACCTGGCACCTTCCCATTTTGCATCTCTTTGGTAACTTCACTGACCACTTCTTCATTCACATGCCTATTTAGATTGTAATTATCTTCCCTTGTCACAAGCTTCAGAATGTGCTTTGTTATGTCCTTGATGAACTGTGATTTATCTAAGAAAGGCTCCTCAACAATGCCTTGGAAATGTTGAACCAATGTTGCTTCTATTTCTTTGTGGGTATTGAGTTTCTTACCTTGAGCATCTTTGATGATTGAGATCCTGTTATGAGACCTGTGATCCATGGTGGATTTGTGAAAAAACCTAGTGTTCCTTTCTCCTTCTTTTAACCATTGTACCCTTGATTTCTATTTCCAGAAAATCTCCTCTTGCGCACATAATTATTCCCATTCCTTTTGAAGGTGTTATGCTTGTTTCTTTCTCCTCTCATTGAAGCCATCTGTAATGAGGATTTGGTTGATCTCATGTAGCTTTTGTTCAACAATTTTTTTGGTTTCAAAAATGTTGCCAAATTCATTCCTATTCAAATCTTTAAGCTTTTGTTTGATATGTTTCAATTTTTTACGTAGGAGGAACATTTTAGTGCCTTGAACATGCATATCCTCTATCCACCATTTCTCAATATTGCTGTTAAATTCTAGATGGGTGAGCCAAATGTTTTTAAACCTGAAATGTCTGTTTCTTGGAGTTCCTATAAAGGACACTTCAAGTTGAACAAGCCAATGATCCAAGCCCCCAAAAGGAAGTATTCTTACTGACAGGTCAAGGCCTATAAGAATAAGGTCCTTTGAGATTATAAATCTATCGAGTTTTGAAGCCACCTAGGACTCGCCTCCCCTTTCATTGTTCCAGGTAAAGATTCCATTACTTGTTCCTGTGTCTACTAGCCTCATATTGTTTATAAAATTTTGAAATTCTATGGACTCTCTGCCTAGTGCTCTAGTTCCACCTTTCTTTTCTAAAAGTGATCTAATCATATTGAAGTCCCCTCCCAAAATCTAGGGCATGCCCAACTATCTGTTTCTTAGATCCTCAAGTGAGGTGAGAAGCCTAAGTTTGTCCTCAGGCTTCTGTGGACCATAAAACTTTGTGATCAAATAAACTTCCTTGTCCCCCAAAGGTTGAATAACCATTGAGAGGTAGTTTCTTGATGCTTCAACATCAAGGACTCCTATTTTCAGAGGGTTCCCAAGTGTAAGAATTCCTCATGATATTTTATCTGCTTTAACTTCTACATATTCATATTTAATCATCCATTTACTGTGTATTTCTCTTATTTTTCCAATTGAACATTTTTTTTACTGGATGAAAATCATGTCCAGTTTTTCCTCTTTCATTCTATTGCTGAGATTTTTTTGTTTCTTTTTATTTTCTAGACCCCTGATATTCCATGTTGTGAGCTTCATTGAGAAAGATTTGTAAATGAGTAACTAGCTAGGTCTTTCATCTTACCTAAGGCAATCATCAGTTTTCCACACTCTAGTAGTAGCTCATTTTGTTTCTTCTTGCCTCTTTTCCTGCCTGGGTTCCTGGGAGCTAATCCTGATGCTACCTTCATTGTTTTCACTCCTTCATTGTTTTGACTCACATGGCTTCTTTTGACTCCCAAACCTTTCGCTTAGGTTATCCATAGGAATAGCTGTTGCACTCTATTGAATTCCTCCTATGGTAGTGAGTCCATTCCTTTGGTGGTTCCTTGCTCCAGAAACTTTTCCAGATCTAGATGCTCCCTTTCAAGAATATCTTGTAGTTCATGGTACTCTGGTCCCACCTCTCTAGGGGTCATCTCTTGATCCCTATCCAATTCCATAGTGTTCAACATATCCTCCTTTTGTTGGTTTTTTTCCTGTGTCCTCCATGTTGTCTTCCTTTTCCTTCTCTGCAGGGATGTCCTCTAGAGTTTGGTTTGCTTTATCTTGCTCCTCTTCTTCTTCTAATACCTTGTACCTATTTTGATTAAGCTACATTTCCTCATTGGGTTTTTTTGTACCTTCTCACTCCTTTACCTTTGTTTCCCACTTTGTTAAAGCTTTCAGTTTCTTTCCCTAAGGTAGCTTTAGTTCTGTTTTCCATTCTGTTTAAGGGGAAATCTCTAAATAAATGCCCATGTTTATGACATTTTTGGCATTATAAGGGGACATGCTCATAGTCCACTACTTGCACCCATTCATCATCAAAAACTTCCAGAATTACTTCATCTAGAAGAGATCCATAGATGTCCATCTCTACACATATACGGGCAAAGGAGGTATACTTCCCCCGCATAGTGACCTCTGATATTTTAACAAAATGCCCTAGTTTATTTCCTATTGTTCTTAATGATTCCGACTGCCAATAATCCATTGGTAGGGAGTATATCCTAACCCACATTGGGACCGATGTGAATGATTCACACTCTGGGACAAAATTCATTACCCAAGGCCACATATAGAGGCCTGCAACTGCATAGAAGTATGGCCCTTCTTCAAACACCCTATCTTTATCCTTAATGTTTGTAAAAACTATAGTAAAGAAACCCTTCGATCCAAGGTGCAGATCTATATCCCCCTTAGGTTTCCAATGATTCTTCATACATTCCTGTAAAGCCTTCTCCGTATGCCATAAACCCATGAATTTACAAATTATTGCATAGTTCGCCATGTGTTCCCGGTGTGCTTGTATCTCTGGATCACTTAACACTACTCGGGGTATGATGGTTGCCTTAGGCGTACAAGTTCTAGTCCTCTTTTTGGTATCAACGTTCTGATTCTCTCCTTCTATTTGCTTTCCTTTACTAGCTCCTTCCTGCGTATTTTCCTGCCCCTAAGTGCCTTTGTTTTCCTGTTTCCTTTCTCCTAAAACCCCGTCTTCAGCCTCCAGAGGTTTCTTGAATCTGTTAGATACTGCTTGATTGTAGGCGGGAGTGGAACTGCCCCCCTCTCGCCTCTCCATGGTGCCCAACACTGATTTTCTACTTCAAACCCTAGCTCTTCTCTCCGCCCCTCCTCTAGACTATCAAAAAAAAAAAACAAAAAAAAAACAAATAATATATAATATAATATATATAATATATATATAATATATATAAATATAATAATATATATAATATATATCAAAATATATATTTTCCTTTATTTTACTATATATATAATCATATATAATTTATTTTAAATTTAAAAAATATTAAACAATACATCTATAATATATATATAATATATAGATAGTCACCAACGTTTTGAATAACTACACATTTCGTATCACTGCAAATGAAAAAAAATATCTACCACAACCCAAAACCTTTGAGACAATAACATCCTCTAAGATATCACGGATAAGTTAAGTTAAAATTGGGAAGATGATTTTGTTCACAATATAATCCCTACCTTAACGAATATTAAAAAGACTATATCACTTATAGGCTATGCCATTTTTACCCTCCTTTCCTCTTTTTCACTTATATCACTTATATGGTGTACCGATCTATATATGTATATATGGTGATCCATGGCAAAGACTTTCATAATATCTAGAAACTATCCCACAACCAAATATTCATACCTATAGAAGAGAACAACACATTTAAGAACTTTATAAGCAAGTCACACATAGACGACAACAAAACCAAATATCTACATCTAGAGTTAACAACAAAATTTAAAAACTTTATTGAGAAAGTCACATATAATGAAAATGTTCATTAAGATTTATTTATTTTTAAGTAGTGAAAATTAATGCGAAATTCAATAATGCACATTTTATATATATATAAAAATAAGGATAATAGCTATAATGCAACATAGTCTCTACCTCTATTGCTAATTAATTGATTATCTATACAATGAAATATCCCCTTACAAAATTGTCTACATAATGAAAGCTATTTGGATAAAGCTATTTACACAATGAAAACTCTTACAAAGTTGTCTGCACAAAGCTTTTCGCATAATGCAAACTCTTCACATAAATCCATGTAGACCACATAATTGGAGTGTTTAATGTTGATGATTGACATTTTTCTTTATTATTTTTCACTTGTGTGGGAGTGAGGATCTCTGCACAATGAGACAAGTTCATTGTGTGGATATCCACACTCTCTTTGTATCAACTATGATCCAATGTACATATTTAAACTATGTAAAAAACCAAAGTTCCCTCCACAAAAGGAAATTTATCCGTACAAAACTTTTCACAATGAAATCTATCTTACAAAACTTTCCACAAAATCAAAACTCTCCACACTAAGCTTTTTGCACAATGAAAGCTCTCACCACAAAGTTGTCCTCTTTATTTATTTTCACTTGTGTGAGTTTGGAGTTGCACACAATGAGTTCAACGTACTCTTTAAGTACCAACTTTTGATATCCACGTTGAAAACATAATAATGAGCTAAGTTCATTTTTTGGAACTTCACACCCCCTTTGTATGATGCAACGTACATATTTAAATTGTGTAAAAGGCAAAAAAAATTGTGCTACCTTCCCCAAAAATATCAATTGATTAAATTTGCAAAATGTAGAATGCACGTATATATTTTTATTAATTGAAGTGTTAGTGTGGAACCAAGGATCACCAATAAACATTAGTGTTTATAACATATTATATTACGTAATCATTCTAACAATATCAGGTAATGTACTGTAGAATTCCTGTAGAAACTATGATAGATCTAGAATTCTAGATAAATTAAACCCAAGTAATTTGCTGATATTCAAGAGAGGAGAGAGGATTTGCTACATAAATCAATGCATTAAATTAATTAAAAATAGTAAGACATCAACAACCAAACCTCTAATCCCAAAGGGAGGTGGTTATATAGAAATTGCCGAATATAGGAAACTAGGAAAAAACTAGTAAAAAACTAGAAAAGGCTAAGAAAAGATAAAGGGAGGCCTAAAATAGCAAAAATGACTCAAGACAACCTATGCCAACTATCAGCCATGAGTAAAGCATGAGGAGGGGCACATTTCCCAAGGAAGACAACTTCAAAACATGCTAAAATGGTCCAAGGTACCAAATCCCTTGATTTAAGGGGGAATCTTCATATGGGGCACCAATCCTCAAATAACTCAAGTGGATGATGTGTGGTTAGGTATGAACATGCACTTAGATGTCTAAATGGTTTAGGAAAGTGGTTGGACTAACATTTCCATAATATTAAGCCTGTAAAGGAAAAAAACAAGGGAAAGTTGGTCCACCGAGCTAGTTTACCAAAAACCAAGTGTGAACATGATTTTTAGTGCATGTGGCTAAGTCAAGGATATTTAGGCTAAAAAATGAATGTAGATGTTAGTATTATATTCCAACACCCCCCATTCATCCTAACTCACTTATATAAACTGAGTCCCTACCAAGATTCCATGTTAGGTACTCAGGTACAATAAATAAAAGATCCTCATAAAATGAAGAAAGAGGGAAAACCTCGTGGGACAACCCCCACCCCGTCCGCTGCCCCCCCAAAAGAGGAAAAAAGGGATAAGTGGCCAGAAGTGACTACTCAACTGTCTCCACCACTCCAAGCATAGCTGTCAGTTCAGAAAGAGGGAAAACCTCGTGGGACAACCCCCACCCCACCCGCCACCCCCCCAAAAGAGGAAAAAATGGATAAGTGGCCAGAAGGGGCTACTCAACTGTCTCCACCACTCCAAGCATAGCTGTCAGTTCTGAAAATTTCTTTTTAGTGAAAGCCTAGGTGAAGATGTCTGCAACCTTTTGCTCAGTGGGGTAGTACTGTAGTGATATGACTTGGTCATAGATTAGCTTGCGAATGTAATGCATGTTAATATCAATGTGGTTGGTCCTCTGCCTCTGAACTAGATTAATCGATATCGAGTGGACCCATGATTGTCACAAAATATGATAGTCAAAAGTGGATATTGAATACCAAACTCAAAGAGAAGCCCCTGCAACCAAACAGCCTGTGTCGCTGCATTCACTGAACCTCTATACTCCACCTCAATTGTAGATAAAGAAATCATGGATTTCTTCTTTCTAGACCAACAAAAAGGCCCTAAATGAAAGCTGAAAACATAACCAGAGGTGGACTTGCGGTCTGTACCATCGCCAGCCCAATCAAAATCTGTGTACCCAATCAGTGAAAGTGGGTAATCTGCAACATAAAAGATACCAGAACTGGAAGGACCTTTCACATATCTAAGGATTCTCTTTGCAGCTTTCTAGTGAAGCTCATGGGGCTCCTACATATATCTGGAACAAAATCCTACTGCAAAAGATATATTAGGTCAGGTGTGAGTAAGATACAATAAACTCGCAACCAACTGTTGATACAATGTACTGTCCACCAAAGGTGTAGTACCCGCATCCTCAAATCTGATCTCCGAAAGAAAGGGAGATGTTGCCTGCTTTCATTCTATCATCTGAAAGTAGACAAGTAGATCTTATGCATACTTAGACTGTGCCATCTTGATCCCTGAAGTAGACTGAGAAACTTCAAGACCAAGAAAGTAGTGCAACAGTCCAAATTTGTCATGGAAAATCGATCGTGCAATGCTAATTTTGTTGAATCAATAGCCGAGGTAAGGTTCCATTTCATTAGTAAATCTTCTACATAAAGTACTATCAGCAAAAGGGAATCATCATGTTGCAACAACTAAGCATTCAGATCAGATTTGCATCGAATGAAACCAATGGAAAGCAGGAAAGAATCCATCTTTGCATATCAGGCTCTGGGAGCCTATTTTAGGCCATACAAAGATTTCTTTAATCTACAAATGAGGGAAAAGTTCTGAATGTATCCCTGTCGCTGCTCCATATATATCTCCTCCTTGAGATCTCCATGAAGAAATGCACTCTTCACATCCATGTGATGAACTTCCCATCTATGAGAAGAAGCAATCGCTAAAACTAGTGGAATGGAGACCATTTTTACAACAGGTACAAATGTCTCTATGTAGTCTCTGCCATGTAATTGTGAGTATCCTTTTGCAACAAGTCGATCTGTGTACTTACTGATCTCATCATCTGCAACAATCTTTATTCAATAGATCCATCGGCATCGAAAAACATTTCTTCCTTTCGGAAGTGGAACCAAGTCCCCTGTGTTGTTCTCCATGAGAGCAGAGTACTCTTCATCCATGGTAGCCTCCCAAAGCGGGTTTCTAGTAGCCTTAGAGTGCGACTATGGATTTGAACCAAGTGTCATATAGCAATGTATGGGAAGAAATGGTTTGGTGGTATCTAGGGCTTGAGGAGCCCCAAAAAACTGTGATCTATTCCTTGTCGCATCTGTAGGAACACCAACTAGTTCACCCGCATCAGGTAATGTATTGTAGAATTCCTCAAAAACTCCGATAGATCTAGAATTCTAGTTAAATTAAACACAAGTAATTTTCTGATATTCAAGAGAGGAGAGAAAGAATTATCTCCATAAAATCAATGTATTAAATTAATGAACAATAGTAATACATGGGCAACCAACTCTCTAATCCCAAAGGGAGGTGGTTATATAGAAATTGCCTAATCTAGAAAGCTAGCAAAAAACTAGCAAAAAACTAGAAAAGGCTAAGAAAAGCTAAAGGGAGGCCTAAAATAGCAACAATGACTCAAGAAAACCTATGCAAACTATCAGCCATGAGGAAAGCATGAGGAGGGGTGAATTTCCCAAGGAAGACAACTTTAAAACATGCTAAAATGGTCCAGGGGACCAAATCCCTTGATTTAAGGGGGAATCTTGATGTGGGGCGCAAATCCTCAAATAACTCAAGTGGATGAGGTGTGGTTAGGTGTGAACATGTAATTATATGTCTAAATGGTTTAGGAAAGTGGTTGGACCAATATTTTCATAATATTAAGCCTTTAAAGGCAAAAAGGGAAAGTTGGTCCACCAAGCTAGTTTACCAAAAACCAAGTGTAAACATAATTTTTAGTGCATGTGGTTAAGTCAAAGATACTTAGGCTAAAAAATAAATTTAGATGTTAGTATTATATTCCAACATGCACAAACTATTGAAAGCATTTAGTATTAGAGCATGTGAGAAAGGACAAGTGTGCAACGTAACCATTTATGGAAAAACATGTTGGAGTAATGGATAATAATTACACTGTAAATGAGTTCGCCCTTAGCATTGAAGAATTAATTAATGCTTAGAAGTACTATTAATATCTATTCAACAAATCCACAGTCCCTTTGTATCAACTAAGATGCAACGTACATATTTAAATTATGTAAAAGCCAACGTTTTTTGTGCTACCTTCCCTAGATATCGATTGATTAAATTTGCAAAATCTAGAATGCACATATGTCTTTCTATTAATTGAAGAGTCAGTGTGGAAAAAAGGACCACTAGTAAACATTGTTGTTTATAACATATTATATTACGTAATCATTTTAATGTTAATAGGCAATGTACAAACTGTTGAAAGCATTTGCTAGTAGAGCATGCGAGAAAGAACAAGTGTACAATGCAGCCATTTATGGAGAAAATGTTGGAGTAATGGATACTGATTACACTATAAATGAGTTCACACTTAGCATTGAAGAATTAATTAATGCTTAGTAGTAATATTAATATCTATTCATCAAATTGATACATAATCACATTATCGCTCAAGTGCTTAATAACATTTAGTATGATGCTTTTCATAATGATAATTGGCTGCAAACATATCAATAAAATTGTATCTATTATTATTATAAAATACTCTTTCTGTAATTGAATCAGTGGATCAATGAGTAATTAGCACATCGTTCAAGTTGTTAATAACATTTACTATTTGTAAATATTCAAGAATATGCACAAGTTTTCATAGCTAGTATGCCTCATAGCAAATTGTAATCATGTGAGCATCTCCTTCATACACTTCTATTTGTATAGTTCGTCTATATACTGAAAACTTCCTCCACATCTTCACACTCTGTACATGTATAGTGATTGTTGGTCATATTTATCGATATTATAAAATTTCCTTTTCCATTTATTTAATGAATCGACGGACAATTAGTATACTTATAAGAAACATGTACTTTGCAAGTAGGACATTCTATAGGGCTGAGTAGAATTACGCCACCACAGAACATGAAGGATTGGGAATGGTCTATGCACTCTATAAGTTTTTACATTACCTACTAGGTCATCCATTTCATTTTTCATGGACCACTTGGAATTTCAGTATTTGGTCAACAAGCCAGTCCTAGAAGGGTGGATCTGCCATTGGCTGTGTTGTTTCAATCATTTTCTTTTGAAGTGGTTTTGAAGCCAGGAAAGAAGAATGATGGGCCTTATCATCTTTATCAATTACAATATGTGGATACTACAAGTACAATTGATGAACTACCCGAAACTACTCCTTTTCGTGTAGAGACCATTCCATACTTCTTTACTAAGATTGTGTCATTCCTCTCCCCTTTGGTCGAGTCACTTAACGTACCTTAGTATAGGTTCAACACCTAAGGACTATTATCAATGACATGATCAACTGACGTATTATAGTAATATTATTAGAACAACACTATAATTATTATGATTTTTTGATCAGTTTATATTATGATATTATTATGTATTGCTATATTTAATTGTGTGGTATCTCTTAATGTTTATAAATAACTTTGCTATTAATGATAGAATGTGAATACCATAATTCTTCAATCAATTAATCTTGTATCTTCAGTCTACAAATTGCAACGTGAGGAATAATGATTTCATTATTAGCCTTAATTAAATTTTTAAAATTCAGTAATCTTCCATCCATAAATTTAGTATGTGTGGATGGGTAACATATACGAAAGTGTAGAAAAAAATTAACAAAAGTTATGTTGAACATATTGCTTTCTCCATATCCTTCTTCTTTGTTAGAATGGAAATTGGTTGTGGATAAATTTTTAAGCATGCATTCATTTAATAAATTCTAAAAATACTACTTTATAAAATTAGTTGATTTGTTAAAAAGACATAATCATTATACAATGTCGATTTACCAAATCAATGTCTACGTTAACCTAAAAGGGAAATAGACAAGTACACAAATTAAATTTTAGAAATATTTTAAAATTAATGAAATAGAATGGAAAATAAGATTTACACCGAAAGAAAATAAATGACTAAATCAATGGCGATCTACATTGTTGTAGGGTATAGCCAACGAATTAAAGAAAGGCATATAGATAAATGTGATGTATAGAAATTAAATGTTGCTTATACAAAAAAATCTGATTATATGTTATTGTGTTATTTTCAAATTAGATAACAGACTAAGTTGGAATTTGATTTTAGTATTTTGTGTTATTATTAGTTTTTATTTTGTAACTTCTCTTTTGCATTTTGTGATTGTTCATTTAAATATTTTCTTTTTGGACTAGGTCCAATTTCATTGCAATGCAAGTCTAAGTAGGTTGTTGTTGTTAATAGTCGATACACTATTATGTGTAATGTGAGAAGATTTGTTAGATTCCCTATTCATGGAATTTTTGTATTCAAATCTACTTTGTTTTCTGGAAAATACAAGATGCCACACAAACAAGGCAGAGTGAGGCATGGAGTTGGTGAACAAGTAAAGTCAAGTTGACATTACCTGGATAGCATTGGTCAGGAGAGGCTATAGATCCTAGCCTTGTCAACATATATGATTCTATCGACTCTGCATTTGATCAACAAAGCAGTGGTAATGAGCTTGCATATCTCAAAATGCTTTTGAAACTATTCCTAGGAAATGAATGTGATGACCACAATGCTATTATCTCATTCATGATTAATCTCGAACACAAATGGTGGTAGATGCAGGACATATTAGAAAATTTGCAGAGGGGTCAAGAGTGTTTATGGGAAAAAATAAATCACTTTGAAGGCAGATTGTCTCATATGGAGAAACATGTACGTTGTGAGTTTCAACTTCCGTCGTTAGCAGGTTCAAGAATAGAGAATCATGTTGCATAATTACCCCTCATAGTTTATAGCTTTTCGTTATGTAATGATCCTAAAATTTTTCCAAATCTATATTTATTTTCCTTTTTTGCTAGCGAATCAACTATTTTTAAGTTGTTATTGACACTGCAATCTCCTTTTTTTGGCATAAATTGATACTTAGTTTCATTTACAAACATTTCTAAATTGATAATGTATTTAAAATTCAATGAGATGATTTTTTATCTTTGTGTGCCTGAATTCATTTTTAGTCTTTATATCTTATGCATCATGCTTTATTGAGCACATTAAAAAATAAAATAGATAGTTTAATGTATGATGAGATCCAACTTTCAACTTCAGCAAAATAATTTATCTTTTGATAAGTGCTTGTTGTTTATAGAAATTGATAAAAATATTATTAAATAAATTTGGTTTGGTTTTAAATTTAAATTTAGATTTTATTTGATCATAATCAATGTTTCATTATGCAAAGCAACTCAGTTTGAGTGAAATTTTTTTTCCTTTTGGTCAGTTGAAAACAATGCTGAAATGCATGAATGAATAGATAAATAGTTGCTTTTCTAGTTTTCTAGTTGCAATGTTCAATTTCAGAAACTTCTAATGTCTAATCCATTCATAATAGTAAACTTCAGAAATTTTATTTACAAATTTATTCTTTTTCATATCAAATCTTCTTTGTACGAAGCTTTCATTGTGTGGAGCTTACAATGAAAAATTTCAATAGGTAGAGAAAGCTTATAATAGTTTTGGAATTCTAGAAAATTTACAAATTTATTTATGATATATCATAGTCTTGCTTATTCAATTTAGAAATTTATTTTCGCTTTGTATGAGAGTGATTGATTTAGAAATTTGTTTAAATTATCATTATGTATATTTCGAAAGAAAAAATGACTAGGTGGACGAGGGAACAAATCGTCCTCCACACCTCTGCATAATGTATCAATGTTAACAATTCAACTAACTATGCAAACAATTCATTTCCTTGTTTTCTCTTAGAGTTTCAATTTCCGGTACTGTGGTTTATGGGAGCCCAATCCTAGTTCGCAATGAGACAAACACATTTACTTTGACGATTAGGTAGCATTATTTTGTTATATGCTTTAGACATCAAACATAAATGTAGTTCCATTCACATAATCTCTTCCATCTGCATGTTCTTTCCTTTTACCAAGAATATTTATTTCATAGATAAATTATGATTTATTTTGCTCAAAATCAAAGTTCTTAATGTTTTGCATAGGATCTTGTATGCAAATTAATTTTGTGGCATTGCTAAAACACATTAATAGAACATAAATACTACGTATAGAGTGCATAAGAAGTTCATTATATGGAGTACAAAGTTCCTTTACACTTAACACAATGAAATTTGTTTGAAAACTCCACATTCCACATTTCACACAACTATAACATGAGATCCATTTACCTCCATGCTAAGGGTTGAACAAATGGTATCAATATAAGTTTCTTATGGAAAACTTGTGTGGGGTGTTGGGGATTGATGAGGGAAGAAATATGGAGGTGGATTTCATTGTAAAATTAGAGTTTCAAACATAGTAAGTTAAAATTAAAAACACAACACCTTGAATCAAGGTTTGAGTTGTCAGACTGATCCATTAAGACCATCTTTATGATGATTACAGAGAGGAATGATGCCACCCTCCCCCACACACTCAAGAAAATGTGTGTGGTGTCATTTGGCATGTTTAAGATAATCATCATGAAGAAATGTGGCAAAGACATTTTGGTAATTTTTCAGATTTCTGTGAAGGATAGCAGTAAGGGGATAGAAGGTGCAGAGGTCTCGTAGGTGAGAGTGGAGCATCATTTTCAAAAGTGGTGGAGGTTCCATTGGCTCCAAACGCTAGCTACCAGGTATGTAAAATGTTTCTCCTTTCCCTCCATCATGCTTCCCTATGTCTAGTTTGATGATTAGGATATGTATGGGGGCAATTGGCTGGTGGGTGGGAATAAGCCAAGCTAGGCCAAGTGCTTGGCGTTGGGAATCGGGTGCTAGAATGCCAACTTCAATAGAACCTCCTTGGTGTTAATCCACTATGAGATTTTCCTCTCTCGCATGGGGATAATGTGGCTTGAGGGCAAGGGTGTCAGCCCGGGGGTATACTTCTGTCTAGCCTGTCTTGTAAACAAGGGGATCAAGGGATAGGATGTTGTCAATGTCTATGATACTATCAACATCTGTTATACTATCTTTACCAAGGTTGTTTCAGAGGTTTTGATGGGTTGGATTCTGAGGGTAGGCACCCAATACCCAAGTCGAAAAAGTTATGGGGATTCTGTTGAGGGGCAGGGTCATCTGGGGTTTGGGATTGGGCATGAATATGGTGCTAGACATGCCAACCTTGGATGGTTGAGTGGAATTCAGGTGGCAAGTAGAGTCTTGGTTGGTTGGTTCTTGGGGCTAGATGCTCAGATCTTGTGTTGTAGTATCAGTAAGGATATTGCTGAGATGGTACTGAGTCACTTGGGTTGGGGGACTTTTCATACAAATGTTGGTAGTGGAGGTGAGGGGCTTAGCATTAGTGGGTTTGGTCACCTTGCTATAGGGTCGATGGCTGGCCAACTATTGGGGCCTCATACCCAAGGTTGGGGTCGAAATGTTTGCAAGGAAATGGTTATGATAGGGTGTCAACTGTGACAATGGAAAACATATTGGGGTGTGGGTAATGGACATGTTGGGTATGGGATCCTTAAATTATATTGTTATGCAATTGAACCAGTGGTGGAAGATTTTGTGGAATGGAAGAGCCTGTGTGCGAAAAAAAAATGACATATAATGTTATGGAAATTCTGGTGTTTTGTTTCCATATCAGGTCCTCAACATGGTAATCAATCTCGGGCATGAAGAGCATCGAGATTAGTCTCCCCATTTCCATAGGATTTTGGAGGCAGAAACTGATATGGTTGGGCAATGGGAAGAATAACGAAAGGTAAGGGTCGAGGCAAGGGACCTCAAGTGGTTGAGGCAGAGGATGAGCCAAGATCCTTAGGCAAGTGACACGACAAAAATCTAGTGGCTAACATGATAAATGAAGTGGCCACAACATACAAGGATGGCGCTAGTGACGAGATGAGAATGTCGATAAAATAATTGGAGGAGGAACTAAAATGATAAGTTAGCACAAATGAAGTCGAAATGGAGGACTATAGACTCCTAGTTCTAGATCTTAGTCACATTAGAGGGCATATGACTCAATTTTAATAGACCTTGTATCTATACTGGATGATGAAAAATATCCTTGGAAAGGCCCTGGAGTAAATCTCATTGAGCATGGCGAGTGTTGGTCAAGATTTTCCTAATTATAAACAAGATTTTCAGAAGCTACAATTTCAAATGCAGAAATAAGAAGGATGCCTTGGCCACATGGAGAGACACTTCCCTTGTCTTCTTTCATAGACAAAGCTGCTAGGCTCTAGTGCTAAAGATCTGACACTGGTTGCATCTACCTCCACCGAGCAGGATGAATAGAATTCTTGATTTCAGTTATTTTTTATCAGTCTTTATGTAAATACCTTTTAATTTCTAGTTTACGGTCATATATATGTATAGGAAAATAAAGTATGGATGTGGAAACAATAATCAAACTTATATAGCTTGGATAGATAGACTCAATTTTTTTTTCTACTAGATATCACAAAATATGTACTTGCTTTCGAAATAGCTTATGTGCATAATTCTTACACTAATAAGCAAAACACACAACCCTTAGAAAAATACTCTTCACTGTCGATCTTAACAACTTAGCAGAGCACATACAAAATCACTTTGGGAAAAACTATTCATAACAAGACCCCTCAAGAACTAATCGAATATGTATTAGAAACATGCATGTCAAAGAAATGCATGATGAACACCTGGCCAATGCAAATACGAAGATGTTTCTTGTTAAAATTATGTTACAAAAGCTTCACAAACCATAGATATTTTTATTTGTGATTTGTATGGAAACAGGACAAGGTTGCAAAGTTCGGCACTTCTGCATGCATTCTCCCTCCACATAGTTCTCTCACACACCTTACTTCTACATCATATTGGTTTTTAAATGATCCAATCTACTTAATATTAATAACTCTGCACAATGCATCAAAAAATAGTTCTGATGCTGAGTGCAAAGAAGGAGATGAAGCTATGTAGAGTATGCATGTGTGAAAAAATATTCCTAGCATATCAAATTTGGACATCAATGTATTATCGACAATATATGTGCACTACAAAAGAGAAATCAATGTTTCATTATGCGGAATGCAAAATTTTTCATTCCTTTATCTTCGCACATAGCTCTTGTTCGCACCTTCGCATTTCACACATGTGGCATACAATGTGTGGATTCGTACATTGTATTAAACATAGTTAATAGTTACACATTAAAAATCTTGGATGTGGAGCTTGATTATCTTCCTAATTTAGAGGTCCTTTTTTAGGTCCATTTGGATCCCAATCCCAGACAAGGGGATGTCGGGAGGATTTCGCCCCCATTATTGCAGCTTGTGGGGTCCATGGGGGGGTGGCTGCATGTTTGGAGCCTCCCTTGGTGGGGGTTCGGGGGCAGTGCCTTCGAAGCAAACAAATGATGAGAATTTTCCTTGTAAAATGTCATAATTTTGTATTCAATCTTGGTCATTCATCAGGTGGATGATCTAACGGTAGAAGTTATGTTTAATTTAGATACTTTTCCATAGAAGGAAACCCCTCAATTTATATGAGGGAATTATATTGCGAATGTAGATTATTATTCTGATCGAGAAAGGGAGAGGAGATTGTGTGGGAGTGAAGAAGAAATTATATTTTATCTATTGTAGGTTGTATCTCTTCATTTTTCTAGATAATATGAAAGGAAGGATTGGTTGTTTCTCCATGAATGTAGCCCAAATTAGGTGAACTACGTATATTTGTGTCTCTCGTGTTTTATTCATTTCTCTATTTTTGTTTTTGCAATATTTTGTGTATTTCATTTTCCCTTTAATTAATTTCTAACAAAAAAGAGACATTATTTAATACTAGATAACAATTTTATATTTAAAATTAAAGTAATTATTCATATTATTTCAGGTAATTCATGTAGAGGTACTTGATTTGGGAAACTCACTCAAATTTGTTGGTTTTTTATTTCTATTGTGTTTTATCTAACTAGTATTGTGTAACATGTATTCAAAACCCTTGAACATAGTTTTGTGAACCACACATCGAATCCTTGAATCATCTTTATATTAGAAAAATCATTTGTGAATTAAACTTTTTTTGTATATTTTATAACCCCCTTCCAAAATTTTCCCTACAGTTCGATTTTGGATCCTACCTCTGTAAATAAGAGCTTACCTATCATGGTCATCAAGTGTTCCTCTTTGTTTTTTAATGTCATAACCCCTTATCCTTTCATGCAACAATTGTGTTATATCTTAACTAAGTCTCATCATCAACAGTGGCACAAATTTTTACAACAAGTTACTTCCCTCCAAACATAATCTAACTCTTGTCCTGATCTAGCATTGATTTCTAGTATTTCTTCTGCAAACTATGCAATCCCATGCTAATAGAGACTGCACAATCCCTTGAGTAAGTCAACTTCACAATCATGCAAGAAAGACAATCACTTAGCAAGTGAAATGTGCAATCTTCCACTAAGGGTTAGAATTACACAATCCACTCAGCCAGTGGACTGTGAAATCCCTTGTCACTATGAATTACACAATCCTTTCTACCAGTGGACTACAGAGTCCCCTAGAATAAGTAATTGTGCATCCCTAAAAAATAGGGAGTGCACAATCACCTATTTACACGTGGCACAAAGTTTCTATTTTTTATCTAAGTACAAGTGTCACTTTCTCCTTGATTTTAAGCATGCGCAACATAAACCCTAACCTAACCCTGTGGTGGCCAGGTTTATATAATAGATGCATGTATAAGTATGTTTCACACTCAACATTATAGCTATAGCCTTCCCCATAAGATTAAGGATATCTGGATTCGGTTTGCAGTTCTTTTCTAGGTAAGTTTCTAAAGTGCCGCTTTTTACTGCTTTTTCCATCACTTTTGTCATTTTTGCATTTTCAAGTGCCTATTTTCCTTTTTATTCTTGTATTTAATATAATTTATGTTATATTTACCTTGTACAAGTGTTTATTCATTCCATCGTTCAAGTTTTAGAAGTGTCGCATCCCTTCCTTGTTTTTTTTCCTACTAGCAGTTACTGTCGTTGGGTCTTTTTTTGTGTGCATGTTCTTCCTTTTGCATGATATTTTATGATTGATGTTAATGACTGATTTAAATCATCTTAAGGTTGATCTACCCTTATCCCTTCCTCATCTTTAAATCCATAAGTTTTACTCTCTCCTGGGCAAGGCTACACAATTTCCATAAGTTGTTGCCTTGCCCAATTGCACATTCGTAGTTCCTAGACATAATCTCACCCCTTGCTAGTTGTGACTACACAATGAACAATCATTGGCTCTCCCATCTGCACAATTTGTAATTCCAAGCATCAACTACCTAGTCTTGGCCCCTAAGACTATGCAATGAATAGTTCTCTCTCTCTCTCTCTCTCTCTCTTTACCCGGTTGGGACTACACATTGCACAGTCCCAAGCCTCAAGCCTTCCCTCTAATTGCTAACACTATATAAGCCTCCTCTATCACTATGAATTTCATAGTTCTTGAAATCATCCTATCCTCTTCTAGCCCAAAATTATGAAATATCTCTCCTCATCATTGTGTTGTTTCTTTTTACTTGATTGTTCAGTTGATTTTTCTTAGAGCTAACTAGATTTTGTTTTAAGAACATCTCTTGCCATAGGTGTTGCAGGTCTTGAGAATAATTCTTTCAATAGTATAAAATTATTGGGTTGTGTTATATTCTTTCCACGACTAGCCCACATAGTTAACCAGGGGGTTAGAAGGGGGGCGTAGCCCCCCTTTCGTTGCGCTGATTGCATAGCGAGGGGGAGTCACAGGGGGTTTAACAGGTGTAGATAAGCCCACTCTATGGGGTCTGGGGCAATGCCCCAGAAAATTTTGGTTTTGGGCCCTTTTTTAGGTTGGGGGGACCTACCTATGGCTTTGTGCATGTTTTTCACACATGGTTTTGGACATGATGGTTTTCGGTCCATGGTATTGGATGCTTCAGCATGTATAAATATGTATTGTAACATTGAAAGGAACCTAATGAAAAATAAAGCTAGTAGTCCCAATTTTGGGATCTAGGGGAAAATATTTGTGTATATGTGTTTTATGTGTTATGCTCTCGCTTTATTTATTTTATGTGTTTTAGAATTCATATTCAGGTAATTTTTGTACGGGGTTAAAACCTACATTTTGTATTAGAGCTATTTTGGCTTCAAGGGGATGCCTTTGTTGCTGAGGGGTTTTGCTTGGGCCTATGGTAGGCCCTGTTTAGTGGGAGATCTGTGAGATCGATTCTGGTGGTGAAAGAATATGGTGAGCAGTGGAAAGATAGAGATAGATAAATTTAATGTTCAGAGTATTGAGTTGTGGAAACTAAAGATGGAGGATCTGTTGGTGGATAAAGGTCAATGGATCATGGTAGATTCGGGTACTAAACCAATGGGAGTGTCCAATGAAGAATGGAAGAAGTTGGATCGGAAGGCAAAGAGCACAATACGATTGTGTGTCTCAGATTCAATATTGCTGAATGTATTAGGGGAAGCTACGATGAAGACTTTGTGGGACAAGTTAGGGACTTTGTACCAATCTAGGTCGCTGGTCAATAAACTATTCCTACAGAAAAAGTTGTATAACCTGAGGATGAAAAATGCAGACTCGGTGACAGAGCATCTGAATGCATTTAATACTGTGGTAAGTCAGTTATCGTATGTTGATATCAAAATTTCAAATGAAGATAAGTGCATTATTTTGTTGTGTTCTCTACCAGATTCGTGGGATAATCTAGTTATTGCAATAGGTAGTAATGCAATTTCCTTGGAGATTGATGAAATGGTCTCATCCTTGTTGACGGAGGAGATGAGTTAGAAAAATATGGAGAGCCAAAATGGTGATGCCTTGTCTGTATGAGGATGGCCCCAGAACAAAAACAAGAATACTTCATCGAGTGGGAGATCTAAATCTAGAGGGAGATCAAAATCTCCAGGAAAACCTGTAAAGGGGGTGTGCTAGAAATGCGGAAAGGAAGGGCACTACAAAAGGGACTGTAAACATGAAGCTCCTAACAAAGGAAAGGGATCTGATGATGCTCCTTCTGTAGAGGTTAAAACCACCTCAGATGAAGGTGGGTATGTGTACTTGGCTTCTTCAAGTACACATGTAGATCATGAGGCATGGTTGATTGACTCAGGTGCATCCTTTCAATTGATTCCACATAGAGAGTGGTTCTACGAGTATGAGAAATATGATGGTGGTGATGTCTTCTTAGGGGATGATAGGAAGGCTAGAATCATTGGTCGCGAAAAAGTAAAGTTGAAGTTGCAAAGTGGAAGGGTTAGTACACTTCTAGGTGTTCTACATATTCTTGCATTGGCCAAAAATCTGATTTATGTAAGCAAGCCGGATGATGTAGGTGTAAAAATAGTATTCAAGAAGGATACATACAAGATGGTTCAGGGAGCACTAGTATTGATGTGGGGAGTTTAGATTGGAACTTTGTACAAGCTACAAGGTAGCACTCTTGTTGATGGGTGCAATAGTTTTGTGGTTCCTAAAAGTGGAGCAGAAAATCTAGTGGTCTCTGGAGAGAAGACCATGCTGTGGCATCAAAGGCTTGGACATATTGGAGAGAAGGGCCTTCGAATACTTCATGGTAAAGGTATGGTAGAAGGTATGAGTAATAGCTCTCTGGATTTTGATTTCTGTGAAAATTGTGTATACGTGAAGCAGAATCGAGTGAGTTTCCCCTCTGGTGGTAAGAGGACGAAACAAATATTAGAGCTTGTGCACAGTGATGTGTTTGGACCTGTGAAAGTTCCATCACTGGGTAAGTCTGTGTACTATGTATCATTTATAGATGAATTCTCAAGGAATACATGGATATATTCCTTAAGAAGAAATCTGAAGTCTTTGACAGGTTTAAAGAATTTAAGGCTCTGGTGGAAAATCAGACAGAGAAGAAGATAAAGGTGCTGAGGACAGATAATGGTGGAGAATTCTGCAGCAAGGAATTTGAA
>APFE030827914.1:47006-70457 GCA_000404065.3 Pinus taeda
TTCATCAGCGTTGGAGGATAAGACTCCACGAGAGGTATGGACTGGTAAGAAACCCTCTCTTTCACATCTGAGGGTATTTGGATGTGATGCATATGTACATGTTCCAAAGGAGAAACGAACCAAGTTGGATAGTAAATCTGAAAAGTGCTTCTTTATTGGGTATAAGGATGGTTTAAAGGGTTATAAGCTTTGGAACCCAGTAACAAGGAAGGTTGTGTATAGTCGAGATGTGGTGTTTAGAGAGGTAAAATATGTTATTAAACATGAAGCCCAACCAAAGGAACCTAAGAAGATAGAGTTTGAGCTAAAGGAGGAAGAATCAAACTCTACAGTAGAGGAGGAATCAAAAGATGAAGAGCCACAAACTTTGGATGTGAGAAGGTCAGTTTGAGAAAGAAGGCAGCCAAAAAGGTATTTTCCATTTTATTTCTATTCAAATTTTGCTTTATCTATTACTAATGATGATCCCAAAACTGTGAAGGAAGCAGTAGATTCAGAGAATGGAAAACTCTAGAAAGAGGCCATGGTTGATGAAGTGGCGTCATTGCACAAAAATGAGGCTTGGGATCTGGTGGAGTTGTCGGTTAGAAGGAAACCCATTGGCAGCAAATGGTTGTTCAAGGAGAAGACAAATGCAAAAGGAAAGCTGGAGAAATACAAATATCAGTTTTTAGCAAAAGGTTATTCCCAGGTGTTGGGAATTGATTTTGGTGATATTTTTTCTCCTGTTTCCAAGGTAACTTCTATTAGATTAATTTTATCTATTGTTGCTGCTTTTGATTTTGAGGTATAACAGATGGATGTGAAGACAACATTTCTTTACAGGGATCTGGAAGAGGAGATCTGCATGAAGCAACCAGAAGGATTTGCGGTGAAGGGTAAGAAAGAATTGGTATGCAAGTTAAAGAAGTTTATGTGTGGGTTAAAATAGTCACCAAGAATGTGGTATCAAAAATTTGATACATTTACACGGGGACTTGGCTTCAGTAGAAGCAAAGAAAATCACTGTGTGTATTTTAAATTAATTGGTGGCCATGTTATTTATCTGATCTTGTATGTGGATGATATGTTGTTGGTTGGAAATGACAAAGAAATTATCCAGGATTTGAACACCCATTTGTCCTCCAAATTCGACATGAAAGATCTTGCTGTTGCAAACTATATTTTGGGCATGGAAATTAAAAGAGATGAGACAAAGAGGAAGCTCTAGTTAAACCAGAGGAAGTATGTTGAGACATTATTGCAGAGGTTTAATATGCACGAGAGTAAACTGGTGAAGGTTCCTATTCCTGTATGTGTAAAGTTGTCTGTTGAACAGTGTCCCAAGACACAGAGAGGAAGAGGATATGTCCCATGTTCCATATGCAAGTGTAGTCAGTAGCTTGATGTATGCGATGGTCTGTACTAGACCAAACATTTCACATGCAGTGGGAGTATTGAGCAGGTTTATGTCAAAACCAAGGAAGGAGCACTGGACATCAGTGAAGCGGGTTTTCAAGTATTTGCGTGGCACTAGTGATTATGGTTTGTGCTACCAAGGAAGACTAGGAATGGACAGAGTGTTGGATATTCGTGGATTTGTTGATGCATACTGGGTTGGAGATCTGGATTAGAGAAGATCTACAAGTGGGTATGTGTTTAACCTATTTGGAGGTGTAGTCAGTTGGATGGGTAAGAAACAATTTGTAGTGGCACTATCAACTACAGAGGCAGAATACATGGCAACCACTCATGCAAGAAAGGAATTAGTTTGGTTACAGAGATTGTGTTCAAGTATGGGGTTAGTATAGGGAGCTATAAGGATAGAATGTGGCAACCAAAGTGCAATTTTCTTGGCAAAGAACCCTGCATATCGTTCAAAGACAAAGAACATTGATGTTTAGTATCACTTTGTGAGGGATATGATAAAAGACAAAAAGGTGTTTCTGGTAAAGGTGGAAACTTTGATGAATATTGCAGGTGCATTGACAAAATCTGTGAGCTCTGAGAAGTTCCCTTGGTGTAGAGAAACAATGGGCATTGCAGGGCCAGATAAATGACTAAGCTCTCTTGTGGCCCCCTGTGGAAAGAAAAAAAAAAGTGGGAGAATGTTGGGTTGTGTTATATTCTTTCCACAACTAGCCCACATAGTTAACTGGGAGGTTAGAAGGGGGGCGGAGCCCCCCCTTCGTTCCACCGATTGCGTAGCGGGGGCGATCGAGGAGTCATAGGGGGTTTGAGAGGTGCAGGTTTTGGACCCTATATTAGGTTTGGCGGACGTACCTATGGTTTTGTGAATGTTTTTCGCACATGGTTTTGGATGCAATGGTTTTCGATCCATGGTATTGGATGCTTCGGCATGTATAAATATGTATTAAAAAATTGAAAGGAACATAATGAAAAATCAAGCTAGTAGTCCCAGTTTTGGGATTCAGGGGAAAATATTTGTGTATATGTGTTTTATGTGTTATGCTATCACATTTTTTATTTTCTGTGTTTTAGAATTCATATGCAGGTAATTTCTGTACAGGGTTAAAACCTATAAAAACACCATGCCTCCCAATAGATCAACATCCAAAGAGGCTATAGAAAGTAGTGTCAATGAAGTGGTTGAAATACCTTCATCCTTAATTCCCATTTTTACTCATACACTGTTATACATTGAGAAGGATTCATATATTACAAGGCACATTGTTAAGGATACATTCATGGCCACTGAATTCAAAGAATATTTGGAGGATAGATATGTCTATGTTAACATCCAGTGGCTAGCGCTTCACAAATTTTCTTGCAAATTCCTGGTCCTACTTTATGCAGGTCATCAAATTGGTTCTCCAAATATTTGACACCAAGAGTATGCCCTTGAATAATGATAGCGGGTAGTAGCTTGCCTCCTACCATCCACATGACATCCAATTGATATATCACCTGCCTAAGCTTGAACAACATATGGACTCTTATTTCTATGCAGAAATAGGCTATCTTAATACTAAGGATGTGGTCAAGTTGTGGGTGAAGGAATTGTCAAAATTTCATTAGATGTTGAAGAAAATTTATATGACCAGTTCACTCATAAAGGTTTTCCAGTATTTGACAGTATTGTACTACCAAATTTATGGATATAATAATATTGAATTATTCCCAGAAGGATGGTTATACATGTTGTATTAGGATGTCTCCATTGGGAATATATTCAAATGGTCTAGTATTGTCGCTCAACAGTTCAATGCCTAAATGTGTATAAGGTAAAAAAATCCAACAAAAGGAAAGCAAAAATGATTCTACATGCTTTCCTGCATACCTGACAGTATATGTGCTCTCAATGATTTCCCTGACAAGGATTGGAAATTGTAATCCAGAGACCCTCCTATCCATATTTATTGTAGGTTGTTAGCATAATACAGATATAGGGGGGTTTTTGGAAATTTGTTTTATCATTTCTTCAAGGTCCTAAACCAAATAATTTTTTACGAAGAGGCTCCTTGCACATTGTTGTGGCCTCAGAATTCTGCTACCCAAACATGGGGAATAACCACTTGATCCAGACCTTAAGGCAACTCCTTTTACATTTAAAGTGGTGGCTCTGACTAGGGATATGTTATCGGGAAATCTAGTGTCCATGCAGAGCTGCTAGTCCCACTAAGATGGGTAGCTATCTTAGAAACAAACAAACTAAAGTTACTTTCGTGTCCCTTTATGAGAAGTAGATAGGAGAGGAGCAAAGAATACCAACCTCAATATTTCGCTTGGTTTCTTGCTTGTTCCTTCTCCCCTCTGACGGATCTTTGCTACTCCTTCCTTGATTACTCTGCTTCAAAGAATACCTGTAAAGTCAAAGCAGCATAATACCTTCAAAGTACAGAGATATACAATCATAAACAATATAGGACCAGATATATATTGACCACACAAATGCATATATCATCAAACATACAAGAATGTGGAGGAAAACTTGAATAGCTTTATTGATATAAATATTAGAAGAGAGGATTACAACCCATTGATCTGACCCAGCGTCATCCTCCCTGCATGAAAGCCCTTCTTCACCTCATGAAAAGCTTATATCACCCAACACTATGATGTTCCACCAGGAAACCAACAACACTTCCTTACAAGATGCAAAATTCCAGCCTTTGGATCTCTAGGATGAGGGATCCATATATAGATGCTTGTGGGGGGGTGAGTCAGCTTCTAGGATTTTGATTAGTATCTTCTCACTGATAGTTTTTTGTTCCACTTGGAGATTCATGACCTCTTACTCATCCCTGGGCAAATTTAGAGAGGCAAGTGTCACAGGAGAAGTTTTTGGAAGATTCAATGATCATCCACCTTGCAAACTGTCTTTGCCATTTGTCTACTCTTTCCCATCGCACCCTACAGAAGGGCTTTTTAGTATGCATCTCACTTTCTGCATGTAGCAGGTGAGATGCATCACACAATTTGCACTGAGCAGTCTATATGGTCCAATTTTGACCAATTCTGAGTAGTTTTCCATGGAGAACTTCTGTGAGATGATGTAATCAACTGACCTTGTTCCTTTAGGGTATGAAACAAAAATTTTAGGGACTCAGAAGCCCTTTGTTTATGGACATATATGATTGGGGTTGCAGTGCCCAAATATGTCTATAACAGTTGCCCCCTAAAGTATGAGGTCGTAAATCTTTTGATGTCGGGTGAAATGCTTTATCATGAGGATCCGAGGTTTTTCGATCTGGAAGGCAACCTGTAATAAGATACAATACAATACATTATCTTCATAACATTTTCATGATCTAGCTGAGGCGGGCATTCCCATGCTTAGCTTTATAAATTCATTTTCATGTACATAGGACAGACAACCGTCTGTGTAGCAGACTGATGATTCTTGACAAAGCCATCATCCTTTGATTCAGATGATCATCTGTGCAGCAATGATGTACATTTGATGTATTTATTTTCCTGAATATATTGCAGCCCAAATGGATGAAACTAGATCTAGGGTCTTCAAACTCGTTCGATCTTCGCCCGAAGTACAAGTCGATCGATGTGAAAAGATGTTCTGGAGTTGAACATGGAAATACATTGCCTGGTTACCAGCTAATGATGTAAGATGTTAACAGGTGTGAGAGGAATCACCGATAATGATGATGACCCTCAAGGTACTACAGTACAATTCGCATGGTGTGAAAATGGGACTTGTATTATAGACATTTTTGGGCACTTCAACCCCAATCGTAAATGTCCATAAACTGAGGGCTCCTAAGTCCCTAAAAGTGTTGCTTCACAGCCTAAAGGAACTAGGTCAACTGATTACATCATCTCCCAGAAGTTCTCCACTGAAAACTGCTCATAAATGGTCAAAACTGGACCATACTGAAAGCTCAATGCAGAAGGTGCAATGCATATCACCTTCCCAGTGTACAGGGTACGATGCATACTGATTTGCTCCTCTGTAAGGTACGATGGTCAGGAATGGACAAATGGCAGGGAAAAAAATGCGAGGTGGAAGATCATGGAATCTTCCAGAAGCTTCCCCTCTGGCACTTGCCTCTCCATTTTCGACCAGGGATGAGTAAGAGCATCATTCTCCAAGTGGAAGCAGGAACTATCAGAGAGAGGACACTAATCAAGATCCCAGAAGATGACTCACCTCTATGTAATCATCTATATATGGATCCCTCATCACAGAGATCTGGAGGCTGGAATTTTGTATCTTATAGAGAAGTGCTATTGGTTTTCTGGTGTACAGTCACAGTGTTGGGTGATCTAGCTTTGCTTGAGGTGAAGAAGGGCTTCTTAGTTGGAGGATGATGCTGGGTCAGAGCACATGGTTGTAATCCTCTTGCTACTTTTCATCTGAATAAAGCTATTTTTGTTTCCTTCCATTTCTTGGTACTGTTATATATGCATGTATATGGTTAATACACATCTGATCCTCTATTATTTATGAATTTAGATCCTTGTTTCTTGCATAGTAGTATGTTGCTGTGATTCCACGGGTTCTTTTGAAGCTGGGCAGACAAAGAAGAAGCAGCGAAACTCTATCAAGAAGGGGAGGAAATCAAACGCAAGACTCAGGTTGGTCTTCTTGGTCCTCCTCTCATCTATTTTCGTAAAAGGAAACAACAATAGACTTTGATTGTTTGTTTCGAAGATAGCCACCCATCTTAGTGGGAATAGCAGCATCCGAGTGGACACTATTCCCGAATAACAAAATGGCGACTCCGCTGGGGAGCGACTAGATTATTTGTTAGCCTATCTATCCTTGTTTCTTTCATAAACATATAGAAGGAGCCTGAAGTCAAGCCAGCTAGCCTTCGAACTGCATTTGTCATACAATGCAAAGTAGATGAATGCTGCTTCAATCTATTTCCATGTTTTGTTTATGAATTAAACAATAGATCTGCAAGCAATCTAATTGCCCTAAGTGGTGGCTCTAGTAACCTCTTAGATCACCCCTGTGTTTTACATACACTAATCTTTACTTATTCAGCCTAAACACCTGAACTAGATTGCAAACTGTGAGTGAAATCCCATTCAAAGTCTCGCACTGCTACCATCGCACCCTGCCTTCAAGGCAGCCTGTATGCATCACACATCCCGAGTGCAGTAGGTGCGCTGCATACTGAGTTGACTATGTAACAGGTGCGATGGTCAGGGAGGGTTAACTTTACCCTCTGACTGTGGACTTTTCTCACTGTTTTTATTCTTATTCAAGAGTTTTGTTGTCTGTAGTCAGTGTATTTCTGTGAAAACCCCCTTCTCTTGCATTATTCCACCTCCTTAGTGCAAAGAACTATAAACATTTTTATGTATTGTGCATCGTTTTTAGTTCTCTTTTGCAAAAAGTAGCATAGTCGGACTTTCATCTCTAGATCTGAAAGTGTCATAGCTGTCGTTTTCAGTTTTAGAAAGTAATCCCATTGTTCTGGATAGTTGATTATATAGTTACTGTTGCATAGGATTTGAATTATTAGTTTTAAAGTGTCGAAAAGAAATTTCCATTTCAAAATCGCAAAGTGTCTCTCTTGCTTTCACTTCGTTTTGAAAAAGAATTTTGTTGAGTACGGTCGCTTTAAAAGTAATTTAGTTTTGCACATAGCTTTCTTAACGTCATTCACACATTAAGAGATCTGAAAACAAATACATGCATGTGCATTTTCATTTTGATTGCTTGGCTTGATTTAGGACTGTGCATTTAGCGTGTGCTCTGTGCTCTGTGAAGAAACGATTCTTGACTTTCTTCCCTTTAGTAGCTAGGATTTTCATTGCTGAAAGAAGATCAAACGTTTATTTATCATCTTAGACTGCATTTTAGGAATTATATATACATCACATGGTGAACCTGAAAGGCAAACTGTTAAGCAAGATCAACTCAAAATAAATTCAATGAATCTAACAACGCTTTGGAACTTAACGCACAACATCTAGAGGTCTAGGATAGAGACGTATTCCACCGTCGTAAAGCCTGGTAACTGTTGTTTTCAGTGTTGGTTGGGTGATTCCTCCACTCTGAGATGGCAAGTGCCAGTATGGACTTGTGCTCCCACATATCGTCGAGTATATATTGGGAGACCACAATAGGCTGTATCCTTTATCCTTAGGAAGCCGTGTCTGCCGCCCTATCAATCGCAATGCACCGAACACAGCATTCGGGAAGATTGACTGCCGTACCGTAAAAAGTATTCTGCAGTTTTTTGATTGGTTTGGTAATCCTCTCTGCCTAGATCTCCAGAGAAGAACATTTTGCTCCTTTTCAGACTCCTTAAAGGAAAAGGTCCTCTGAGCACTTATCACTTCAGGCTCAATAAAAATCGAAGGCGACTAGAGTCATCTTCTGTTTTTTCTCAACTCTTTAAAATTGAAAAAACAAGTTGTGTCCAAGCGTCTAAAAATTTATTTTAATCGGAATAACGTCACAAATTTCCCCGTTGATCTTTAGGTTGAGAAAATGGAGTCTACCAACCAAGGATTTCCCCTTGGAGGAAATCCTAGCCCCTTCTCCTCTTGGGGAGATGTTGGTGGACCCCATATGGCCACTTTGTCACTTCCAGGATTGACAAATGGTTTGCCTATCTGGCTCTTCTCTACCTCTGTCGTTCAGAATCCTGTAATTCCTGAACAGTCTAATCAACAAATAGATGACACTAGAGTTGCCTCCAAACCTTCTACTTCATTTGATTCTCCCTCTCCTCCTTCCTCTTCGCTTGATAAAGCTGATAAAGCTAAAAATCAAGTAACTGAGAAGAAGAAGAAGCAAAAAGAGAAAAAGGAAAAGAAGAAAAAGAAAACAAAATTAAAAGGGAGCAACCAAGTGTCGTCTAGCAAAAATCCTCACACCGCAAAGTCGAAACCTAAATCTCCTTGTGTCATTTGCAATGGAGACCACTATCACCGATATTGTCCCTGCATCCCTCGGATCTTAAGGGACTGGTCTCCTCGTTTGCACAATCCGGTAGCATCAACCACTGGTGATCATGTTGAATGCTCACCATCAACCAGTGAAAGTGAAGCACATGGAAAAATAAGGAATCCTAAACTTCCTTGTAAGTTGTGTGAAGGCAGTCACGCCGTCCACCATTGTCCCTTCCTTAACAAGGCTAAAAGAGTTTTGGATGATCGTCCGATTTCACCACTACGACTTCCTCCTGGATATAAAAAACTCTTGCCAAGTCCTCCACCGGTTGAAAATCCAGTTGGCCCGTCATTGTGGTTGGCCGAAGTGTCTATCATTAAAAATGAACCCTCTGAATCCATACTAGACGAAAGTCAAAGGGTCGATACGGCAGTTGACCCGGTCTTGCCTTCAGAGTGTTCATCTTCGAATGATACCATCACTGAAGAGAAAGAGAACGACACCGTTCAAATTCTTTTCATCAACACAGACTCCGATGAGCTTGGGGGCAGTCCTCCTGTTCCTTTATCGAATGAAGGAAGTTCATTAGAGTCATATCCGGCCGTCTATTCGGTCCCACCACCAAGCAACCTAATCATTTCCTTCAACTGGAATCTACTAGGCAGACCCTGTTTACCAGCCATTGTACCATTTAGTATCATTGTACAAGCTTACAAAATGGTCATGGTTGGTACCATCATTGATGAAGGGGCTTCTGTGAGTATCCTTTCCTCAACTGCTTGGAAAGTGCTTCGTTCGCCATCGCTTTTGCCTGAAATAAGAAATTTGACAGGCTTCGACAAAGGAACCAGTTGACCTTTAGGGATCCTTCCAAATGTGCCCATTACTTTCATAAGGAAAGCTATTCACATGAACGTTATGGTAGTTCAAGGACCCTTAGATTATAATCTACTCCTTGGACGTGACTATATTTATTGCATGGGAGCCATCGTCTCCTCACTCTTTAGAGTAATGTGTTTTCCGCATGAAGGCAAAATGGTCAAGCTTGTGGACCAAATGTCATTTCCCAGTTCACACATTGCAAATAGTCAAATGCTATCCCTAAATGGTCTTTTCACGCAAGAAATGTCTCATCGGTCTCCAGTCCGCCCACCTGATGAGCACGAGTGATTCAGGAAGGTGTGACTGAAACCTAGGGGCATGCACCTTGGTCTGTTTTGGCAGGAAAACCTTAGGTATAGAGTGGATTTCCGTGAGGGATATATGACTAGTCTAGAAAACCTGTCCTTATAGGAAAATTGGAAAAGGCTAGAATAAGATACCTTCATTAAAGTTATGTGAGTGGAATGCGTCTGTGCCATTCACCTTTGTCTGTTTCGATAGACATCGCCGAGGAAGAATTTTATCTGCTACACTTATAGAACTTTCTTGGTAACCTGGAAATGTTTCGCTATACTTGGGGGCATGCAAACCTTTCCACATGCAAGTGAAGAGCGACTATTTATTTTTAAAATTTTTAGGACCTCTAACCCTTTAAACCGTAAGGCTAGTTGTTTCCTAACTTGCATAAAGAAAGGATCCGTGGCAAAGCTTGAGAGATGTAAGCCACTTCAAAATAGCATCTCGAATGAGACATTCTTATCATACGATTGGTGAGCAATGTTGTCGCAAAGTTCAAGCTCGTTAAAAAATAAACCCTCCACGAGCAGTTTTAGCACATAGTTCAAGCTCGTTAAAAATAAACATAAGTCATGAGAAAATATTTCCCCCAGCGTTTAAGCTCATTAAAAAAAAATGAACCGGTAAATAACCATTGTGAATGCCTTATCGCCAGCTTTTGAGCCTTCTTCGTGTTCTCTCCATCACCTCCACTCTGTTTTTAGCTGATCATTAACACCCATATGATTGTTTACCCCTTCGAGGAACATCTGCGAAGAGTGATTCTGCTAGCCATCCTTGTGACACTGCCGTGAATGGAAAATTCCAAATCTTACTTGGAATCAACTGCTACCCAAAACCATCATTCGTTCCTCGAAAATGAGTCTTCTTTAAGCTCTTTTCACTTGGCTCGTAAAATATGAAAATATTGCCGAGCGATTGGCCTCTCTGGACCTGAGGGTTTATTACACAAAAAGATCAAGCGCTTGTCTTTTTCGGCTCGTTAAAACTATTGAAAATTCATCCCTTTTGTATTATTTTACGATTTTTCAGACTTAAGGGATTATACAATGAAAAAGAATATTTGGAGTATCCTTTCCATTTCTTTCAGAATCTCTAAAATTGAAAGAGACTGAGTTATCTTTGTCGTTAAACTCGTTAAAACTGAATAGCGACAAACTCATCCAAATGGATGAGAACGAGTTTCACTGTCGCTAGGCTCACTAAAATATAGCGACAGGTTTGCCCGAAGGGTGGATTATAGAACAAGCATACGTTATTCTCCTCAAGCTTGACAAAAATAAAGAGGTACTGGTCAGCAATGACTGGGGAAAATTGGGAAGAAAACTTGAAGAAACTTTATTGGTAGCAAGTCGCTCTTAAACATGACACTTTCCTTCCGCGTCCATGCTGGGTTGGGTTGTTCCGTTCACTAGTCATCACCATTGGTCCATCACACCATCCATCTTTGGGGTTAAAGCTACCAATCCATCGTCAGTTTCGCCGATATGTTCAATAGAAGTCATTCAAACAATTCACCTATGTCTCACCCAATGCAATACATTCATGCTTCATTCCTTCATGAACACCACCTTGAACCCTGTATCATCAGTTTGTTTTCACCTCCAAAATCATTTGCTTTGTTCCATGTCGTTGATGTGGGATTCATTAAGGCCCTCCTGCGATGGGTCACTTCTTGTCGACATCAGCTTATTATCCAAGAAGTTGACTTAGGAACAACCCTTCCAGTACTTTGAAGCTTGCATGCCTCAATGGCAAGTTTCTCACTTTCGGCGACAGGTTTACATCAATGGCTTTCGAGCAAGAGATTTTACGTGGTGTTCAATGCCAAATCCCTTTTTCACACCACGTGAATTGTATTGTAGTACCTTGAGGGTCATTGTCATTATTGGTGATTCCTCTCGCGCGTGTTAATAGCTTACATCATTGGCTGGTAATTAGGCGATGTCTTCCCATGTTTGACTCCAGAACATTTTTCACATGGATTGACTTGTACTCCGAGTGAAGATTGAACGAGTTTTGAAGACCCCAGATCTAGTTTCATCCATCCAGGCTGCGACACATTCAGGAATATAAAAATATCAAGTGTACATCATTGCCGAACAGATGATCATCCTAATCAAAGGATGATGTGTCCATATCATCAGTCTGTCACACAGACGGTTGTCTGCCCTATGTACATGAAAATGTATTTATAAAGCTGAGCATGGGAATGCTCGCCTCAGCTAGATCATGAAAAGATGTTGTCAAAATAATGTATTGTATTGTATCTTATTACAGGTCGCCTCCCAGCTCAGAAAAACTCCGGATCCTGATAGTAAAGCATTTCACCGGACATCAGAAAGATTAACGACCTCATGCTTTAGGGGGCAACTGTTATAGACATTTTTGGGCACTTCAACCCCAATCATAAATGTTCGTAAACTAAGGGTTCTTAATTCCTTAAAAGTGTTGCTTCACTGCCTAAAGGAACAAGGTCAACTGATTACATCATCTCCCAAAAGTTCTCCATTGAAAACTGCTCATAAATGGTCAAAACTTGACCATACTGAAAGCTTGATGCTGAGGGTGCGATGCATATCACCTTCCTAGTGTACAAGGTGCGATTCATATCGATTTTCTCCTTTATAGGGTGAGATGGTCGGGAATGGACAAATGGCAAGGACAAAAATGCAAGGTGGAAGATCATGGAATCTTCCAGAAGCTTCCCCTTTGACACTTGCCTCTCTATTTTCGACCAGGGATGAGCAAGAGATCATCATTCTCCAAGTGGAAGTAGGAACTATCCTAGAGAAGACACTAATCAAGATCCCAGAAGATGACTCACCTCTCTGTAATCATCTATATATGGATCCCTCATCACCGAGATTCAGAGGCTAAAATTTTGTATCTTATAGAGAAGTGTTGTTGGTTTTTTGGTGTACATTCACAGTGTTGGGTGATCTAAGCTTTTCTTGAGGTGAAGAAGGGCTTCTTAGCTGGAGGATGACGCTGGGTCAGAGCACATGGTTGTAATCCTCTTGCTACTTTTCATCTTAATAAAGCTATTCTTGTTTCCTTCCATATTCTTGTGCACTTGTTTATATGTACATGTATACGGTTAATACACATATGATCCTGTATTATTTATGAATTTAGATCCTTGTTTCTTGGATAGTAGTATGTTGTTGTGATTCCACAGGTTTGTTTGAAGCTAGGCAAACAAAGAAGAAGTGGCGAACCTCTATCAAGAAGGAGAGGAAATCAAACGCAAGACTTAGGTTGGTCTTCTTGGTTCTCCTCTCGTCTATTTTCATAAAAGGAAACAACAGTAGACTTTGATTGTTTGTTTCTAAGATAGCCACCCATCTTAGTGGGAATAGTAGCATCCGAGTGGACACTATTCCTGGAATAACAACTATGGAACCGCGCCAATGGAAAAAGAGCTATTTTTAGGGTTTTTCAGCAGGAGTTGTCTTTAGGGCAAATAAAGCTCATGTTCAGAGGAATGTAATGCAAGCGTTTGTCGGCCATGTCACTTCTCATAGGTCTTGGAATGTGTCCTCCAAGATACTGGAGAGGGGTAGCAGGGACGATGAAAAATTGCTGTGTAACAAATGCCCCCTAAAGCATGAGGCCTGAGAAAGAGAGAGAGGGGTGCAGCCATCCATAGCAGAGTACACAATAATCTAGATCCAAGGTATGGGCGCAGCCATCCAGTGAGGATCGATAGATAGACTTAGGCATGGACGTAGCCATCCAGTGAATGAGTCATGTAATAATCATAATAATCCACAAAATCACAGCCTGGATCCCAACAGACAAAAATCTAGGGTTTTGCACTCCATATCGATCTGAACAATGTACAAATTCAAGAATGCGAATATAGGAGTCGAAGTCGAACATGTAGGAACATCGTCTGATTACCAGCCAATGGTGAAAGTTGTTAATAGATGCGAGAGGTACCACCAATAATGAAAATGGCCCTCAAGGTACTACAAGTACAATCTACGGTGTGTGAATCAGCAAGTCGGTGTCGAACACCCATCGAATCATTCTATCTAAGGCCAATGATGAAAACCTCGCATTGAATGCGAAGAACCTGCCATTGTGGCATGCAGGCTTGAAGGCACCAGAAGGGAGTCTCTAGATCAATTTCCTAGATAATGAGCTGAAGTCGACAGGAAGTGACCTTGATCGAAGTTGGGCCATAGTGTTTCACACATCATCCACGCGAGACAGAGGAAGATAATGTTTTTGTGAATCATGATTATATGAGTTATTAGAGGGAGGTTGATAGTTTGTATAGGTCAACTTCTCTTGAACACATCGGTGGCACGACAGTGGACTTGGCAGTATTTGACATCAATCTTTTAGAGGTCATAGTGACAAGGCAAAGAGCAGATGAGAGGTCAAACAGGATCACCCAAACCCACGGAGGCAAGTGAAAAATGAGATGAGATGTCCCCACCCAGACATGAATGCAGACAAGTGCCATGTTCAAGAGAAACATACTGCCGACACGACAACGATTCTGGTTCCATTTTCGCCACCATTTTTGGTGAGTAACCCAATTATTTTTATTAACAAGCTTGATGGGGATAGCATATGCTTGTAAAATGTCATTTTGACGGAATCCAATGTCATCAAGTTTTAATGAGTCTGACAAAGGAAGAACTCAACGTCTTTTCATGTTTAGACAGTTTGAATAGACAGCAGAAAAGTAAACTCCAAGGGTGTCCTTTTTTGTAAAGTTGTGTCTCTCGAGCCCGAAAAAGTATAAAGTAATACTCGAAAGAACTGCCCGACCATTACGATCGAGGAGTAATTTTCATGATTACTGACTTCGACCTGAAAAAGTAAAAAGCAATTGAAATCACGTCGTTTCGTAACCGTTAATGAGCCTGGAATGACAAGGGCACGACAATCTTTTTGTCTTTACATGGTCAGAAAAGAGCTTAAAGGCGACCGCCCCTTATTTATGTTTAACGAGTCAAGAGGAATAACTCGGTAATCTTTTCATCATTAAATGGTCAGAAAAGAGCTAAAAGTAGACCTCCATTATTATTCTCTTTAACGAGTCAAAAAGGGAAAAAATACTTGGCAATATTTTCATATTTTACGAGTCAGAAAAGAGCTTAAAGGTGACTTGTCCTAGAGGAATGAGTGGTATAAAGGGTAGCAACTGGTTTCGGCAATGGTGGAACTGCTCAAAACATGTAATGGTCGAGAGGTTGGCTAACAAAACTACTCTTAATTGCGGTCCCTCAGGAAAGGAAAACAAGCAAGTAAAAGCATATGATCGGCCAAAGAGGTGGTGGCAATGGAATGAAACAACCAAGGCTCATCTAGCGTAATTGAGCGGATAAAAATGGAAATCACGAGATGTACGTCCGATATAGGTTCATTTTTACACAAGCTTGAACCATGGAGAACTCTACTTGGATTCGGTTTCATGTTTACACAATCTTGAAATGAAAAACTATGCTTGTTATCAGTTCGCATGCCCCCAGCATAATGACGCAAAATGAGGTACATGCCCCCCAAGCTTCATTGCATTCAACAAAGTGGATGGAATGAAGGTTCACTTTCGAGATCTGGGAAAGACTTGACTTGTATTTTACGAGATCTTAATCAAAAGACTCGATTTGGATAGGTAGTTGTTTCATTTTTTAATGAGGTTGACACAGTAAAAGAACTATCCTCATAACCCTTGTTTCATTTTTTAACGAGCTTGACACAAGATCAGGAACTATGCTCGACCAGACCCAGTGTAATTTTTGAAGGAGCTTGACATAGGAAAGTAAACTATGCTCCGAATGAACTTCATCATAATGAATAGGAAGTCGTTACTTCCAAGAGTGCCACTCCCGGTGGAAGCATAACATCTTGGAAGTCAGGACCCAATGCCCTCAGGACACTATGCACGACAACAGCATCACTGGATACAGGCAGGGGATATGTAGCCACGTAGTTGACTTGCATTGGGGCAGCTACAAATGGGGGATATAAACCAGGATGGGATGACAACTACGCAGGAGGCACCGGGGGAATAAAGAACGATAATTGATCTATAGTCATGATGCTTCCGTCATGTGGAAATCAAACCACACGGAAAAGTGAAGAGACAAGGGCCCCCATGGCATAAACATAGTCACTGCCAAGGAGAAGACTGAAATCTAAAGCACCTTGGGTAACTAGTACGTCAATACAGACGGTTTTGCCTCCCAAAGTAATAGGGAACTTTGGAAGGATCCCTAATGGTTGACTGGTTCCTCCGTCAAATGCCATCAGATTCTGCATGACCAGCACAAGCTGTGGGGAACCCAAATCTTACCAAGTAGTGGAAGGCATAATACTGACAGATGCACCCTCACCCAAGACAGTGCCAGGTACAGCCTTATCATAGGCATGTATTGTAATCTAGAAAGGAACATGGGATGGAAGGCAGAAAGCAGCCAGGCGACTCTAGTTGAAGGAAACGGCTGAACTACTTGGTGGGGGAATCGTATGATTGCCCCCCTGCTCCGAAGAAGGACTCTCGGGATTAGCTGGGATAGGAGAGTCGTTTTCAGATGCAGGAGAATCTGACAAGACGAGAAGGACATGAGCATGATGGTCTTCTGAAATAGAGTGATCAACAGGTAGTGAACCCAAGTTGACACTCTCTCCGACCAATGGTTGGTCCCAAACAGGCTTAGCACAACCAGGTTCAGAAAGAGGAGGATGGAAAAGAGAGAGATCTAAATCAATCTCTTTGTCGACAGGGAGAGGATCTGAAGAGAGCCTCTGATAATCAATGGGGAGTTGGGGTGAAGAAGGTGTAAGACTTTCCAAAACAACGGAAGCTTTATCCATGAGCGGGTAAAGGTGAAGGAGGTGATTGCCTTCACATAGCCTACAGGGGAATCGAATCTTCCCGTTCTTCTTACCACTGTTAGTTGATAGGGTAGCATCACCATGAGCTTTAGAGGACGATGAGGGGCAGGCTGGATCATGAGACCATACTTCTAAGGTCCTGGGAATGCCAGGACAATCACGAAGAAGATGGTCATCCTTGCACAATTTACAAGGAAACTTGACCTTCTGCAGAGGAGCAGAAGGTGGCCTGACCTAAGAGGTACTCGGAGCAATAGCTGCACTTTTAACTTCTCGCTTATGAGACTTCTTCTTCTTCGTCTTCTTCTTCTTCTTCTTAGCCACCTGGTTACTTGAATCCAGACTTTTACCAAGCGAAGAAGGGGAGAGGTCCACCTAGGAATCAACATGATGTTGTTTGGGTGGAGGAACAGATTGACCAGTAATTGAGACACTAGGGACCATGGAGGTTGAGAAAAACCAAACAGGCAACCCAATAGTTAACCTAGGAAGGGACAACGTTGCCACGTAAGGAGCACCAATATTCCCAAAAGGAGGAAAATGACCAGGATTCCCGTGAGAGGGGATTCATGGGTTGGTAGAATCTAGAAGAGTCGCCATAAAAACTGAAAATCACACACGAGGCTGAAAAATAGTCAAGACACACAATCAAATGGCCAACAAACAAAATCTAACAGGGCGTGTGATCACGAGCGAATAAATTTTAAGACACAAGGACATAACTTGACCTTTTCATCTTTAAAGAGTCGAGAAAAGGACAAAAAGATGACTCTAGTCGCCTTCAAATGTTTAATGAGCCTGAAGTGACAAGTACTCAGATGAGCCTTTTCTTTTAGGGAGTTCGAAAAGGAGCAAAAGTGACTACTCTAGAGAAATAGGCAAAATATTTACCAGACAATCCGTAAAACTGCATATACACCTTGGCAACCATATGAAAACCAAGGACTTTCCATACCACAGTCAATCTTCCCGAATTCCATGTTCGATGCGTTACGGGCCGTAAGGCAGCAGACACAGCTTCCTATGGATAAAGGATGATAACCTAGTGGGGTCTCCCCATATACTCGACGGTACGTGGGAGCACAATTCCGTACTAGACCACTATTGAGTCACAGAAGGAGGAATCACCCAACCATGAATGGAAACAAAAGTGACTAGGTTTAACGACGTCGGAGCATGTCGATAGCCTAGACCTCTAAATAGTGTGCATTATGTTCCAATGCGTTGTTAGATTCATTCACTTCATTTTAAATTTGATCTTGGATTATGTTTCAGTTTTCAGGCCTTACCATATGTAATGTCTCAAAATTTCCTAAATGCAAGCTGTATGCCACAATATATCATTTTATTCTATGAATGCTAACTATAAGAGAGTTGAGAGCTTTCACACAAACAAAATGATCATAAAACAACCAACGATATCTGTAATGTAGCTAATGGAAATTAAAAAAGATTTTCTTCAAAGTCACTCATCACTAATAACAATCAAAAGCTCTAATTCACATTAACTAATGAAAAGCAAAAGAGAATTTTTTTTTTTTAATGTTAAGGGCAAGATGCACTAAACAAACTTTGAGAAATGATAGTAAGAGAGAAAAAACAAGCCAATTTCACTCAATGCAAGCACAATTAGAGCTCTACATTGAAAAGCAATCCCTCAAAACAGAGGAAAAATCCCAAAGAGGCAAATGAGCCGTGTAATCTAGGCCCAAAGCGAAACAAGACAGAATTAAAGTGAAAAAGAGGCAAGTCACTCAAACAATGCAATGAAATGATTGAAAACCACTAAAAAAGTGTAAGGGAGCAATCAGAAAGTCAGCTGGACCAATAAAAAACCAAAAACTCCTAAGGAAGGTTCGACACGCAAAGCCACTAGATGCCCTAGGGCTAAAAACGTGGAATCGATAGAAAATGGAAAACACCCAAAGGATGAAGGTTAAAACCAATCAAGCAGTACTCTAATACACTCAAGTAGTCGAGAAAATGTATCCAAAATAAAGACCAAGCTCATAAGGCTTAAAATCAAGCAAACTTTAGCAGTTCCCAGGCCTGGCATGACTGTCAGGTTGAAACTAGCGCCTTTTAAGGATTGGCATGAGTGATATACTGACAACTAGCACCAATTGGCGCGATTGTTATGAAAAAAAGCGCACCAGTCAGTTTTTCTATGCCAAAATGGAAAATAAGCAATCCAAAACTAAGCCAACGATACCTAGGTAAACCAAGAAGCAAGAAACAACAAAAGAACCCAACCCAAAAGGTTGACCAAGAAGCAAAAAATCAAGAAACGACGAAAAAGGCAAGACAAGCTACCCAACGGAGTCGCCAAATTGTTGAGGAGGTAAATCCCCTCTGTGGACAGAGGCGATCCCTACTAGCCCAAATTGGGCCTAGCAACAATCATCAAATGCTATAGTGCAAGTTCCTAATTGCAAATTAACATACCAGTGATGAAGGCCTACCTGAATTCCAACACTATTGTTTGTAGGAGGGGTGGCGCTCCCGTTCCTTTGCTCCAGCAGATCACAATCCTCATGATCTCCGTGAATGGACACCTTCACATACAAGAAACGACACAAACACAAGCATAAAATCCAGCATATGTAACTATATATTAGTTAGAAAGGATATAACTCATCATCATCACAAATAACAACAAGAGTGGAACCATAACCAATAGTTGTTCATTAATACTTAATCAAAGAAGAATACAACCAAAGTTCTGACGCTGGATTCTCCTTTGGCGGGTAGTCAGCAGCACATGTCTCGCAATGCTTGTCGAGAATAAGGACAAGCCTCTCTCTTTGGTTCTTGGACAATAATCTCCTTGCTTGGATTTGGCCTTATGGGAATCAAGAAGGCTCTTGCAACATGAAGCTCTTGGAAACTTGACAATTCTAAATCTCTGGAACTAGCTTGCAAAGGAAAATTTGCAAGCTTTTATAAATGGAGGAAGGGGAGTTGGGATCATAGCCAATAATCATGGGATTGGCCATATCATCAAGGAAGCTTCCATGAGAGGTGGAAAACCACTTCCTCTCTATGGAAATCCGTAGTTGAACCAACCAACTCAAGATAGATAATAGTCTAGGAATTTGTTAAGACAAAACTTCCGTCGTTTGTTTGTTAAAAAAATAATTCTGATTATGGTTGGCGCGGGTGTGACTCTATGGTAGAGCACCAACTGGCGCGCCCTATTTGTAGGAATTGCCCCCTTGGTGCGAGGGCTGCACTATGGAACCACACCAATGGAAAAAGAGCTATTTTTAGGGTTTTTCAGCAAGAGATGTCTTCAGGGCAAATAAAGCTCATGTTAAGAGGAATGTGACACAAGTGTTTGTAGGCCATGTCACTTCTCATAGGCCCCGAAATGAGTCCTCCAAGATGTGGGAGAGGGGTGGAAGGGATGGTGACAAATTGCTGTGTAACAATTCATCTATCCATATTAGAGAATGATCTTAAGAAATTGGCCATGACTTAAATATAAACTAGACTAGAGATTGACTAAAGCAGCTTTTATCTACTCAACAATTGTATAACAAATGCTTTTCGAAGGCTTCTTCGCTGGCTTTAGACTTTGTCTGTAGTTTATAGACTTCGGACCTGAACGGGGCTTTGATACGAAAGTAAAACTTCTTAAGTTTTGTTCCCAAGCAGAGTAAAACTTACTTTGAAATCGATTCGAAGATTATAGAACAATAGATTTGAAACACGAGTTTCTTCTCCTCAACCGAACATGCGTGCGCACTATGAAATCTCTCCACAAGTCTTCAAATTCCTTCGCCTTACAGTTCCAGGTTCTTTCAAATGACAGAAACTGTCCTCAGACAGGTGACCCAGTAGGCCAACCCCACTCTCTATGAAATTTAGCCTCGTGAGTCCTTTATCAACTAATCATTGGTTGAGAAACTGGTAGAGTTGGTTCCACCTTTAGATAATTATACCTTTCCGGTAGAGAGTGAACCTCATAATGCTTAGGTTCTTATGGTTTCTTCAGTTTCAATTGAGCTAGAGGGAAATCCTCCTATTCTCGAGGGGCATGAGAGTATTTCTCATGTTCCTATAGTAGAAGAGAACAACTCTCACTTTCCTACGACACCCCGTCCAAGTAGTTTGGTCACTTCTTTTGATTGGAGTCGACTTGTAGGATATTGCCTTCCATCTTATGTGACTTTCTAGATTACCATATAGGGTTACCATATGGAAGTACCTAGCATAGTCATAGACGAGCGCACATTTGTTAGCATTCTCTCCTCAAATTCTTGGAAAGATTTTGGTTCTCCTCAGCTTGTCCCCGTCACCCAGAATTTGTTAGCTTTTAACAGTGGAACCAATCAATCATTAGGGATCCTTCCAAAGTTACCTATAACTTTGGGGGGAAAGAATATCTATATAGATGTGATGGTTGTCCAAGGCCCTTTAGATTTTAATCTCCTCCTTGGTCATGACAATGTTTATGTCATGGGAGCTCTTGTTTCTTCCCTCTTTCAAGTGATGTGTTTCTCGCATTATGGAAGCATTGTGATCATTAATCAGCTTACATTCATTGATCTTGAATCATATCCCACTCAACCATCATCCCTAGATGGTTCTTATGTGCAAGCGGTATCACCTCGACTAGAGGTTATTACGTGGACATCTTTTCCATGCCCACATCTACTAATGATTTAGTAGGTGATGCAGTACACCATGTACTGGGGGCATTGGAGCCCAAATTTTCCATCGGATCCCTAGACATGTATCCCTTCTAGAGTGTTTTTCTCCCATCTGATGAGAAACTCTTGGAAGCCATGGCATTTTTTGGTTTGTGAAAAAGATATTTGGAGCTGATTTCCCTGTCCCGTGTCAAGCTCCTTAGAAAATGAAACAAGGGTATGAAGTAGAGTTCCTTGTCCTGTGCCAAGCTCCTTAAAAAATGAAACAAATGATATATAGCAAAGTTCCTTCTCTTGTGTCAAACTCGTTAAAAAATGAAATAGGTCCCAATGAGAATAGTTCTTTTACTATGTCAACTTCGTTAAAAAAATGAAACAAGGTGTCATGAGCATGGTTCTTTTCCTGTGTCAATCTTGTTAAAAAATGAAACAAATCCCCTTCTAGTTCGAGTCTTTAATTAGATCTCGTAATATCCCAGTTGAGTCTTTCACTTGATCTCATAAGTGAACCTCCATTCCATATACCTGTTAGTAACCAATAGTCTACTTAGGTGAATGAAATGAAGCTTGGGAGGAATGTACCTCAAATTGAGTCATTATACTGGGGGCACGAAAACCAAATCCAAGCATAGTTTGATTTTGTTTCAAGCTCGTGTAAAAATGAAACCAAATCCAAGCACAGTTTATCTTTGTTTCAAGTTTGTGTAAAAATGAAACCATCTCAAGTATACTCAAGCATATTTTCTCATGTTTCAAGCTTGTGTAAAAATGAAACCATTCCCACTTTACATCTCGTGATTGTTGTTTTTATTTGCCTATTTTTTGCTATATGAGCCTTGGTTTGTTCATTCCATCATCACCATCTTTTTGGTCAATCATTCATTTTCACTTGGTTATTTCACCCTTTCCTGAGGAACATCTGCGATGAGTGGTCTTATTAGCCAACCTCTTGACCCTTGCATGTTTTTAGTAGTTCCATCATCATCGGAACTAGTTTCTATCCTTTTATACCATTCGTTCTTCCATGTAGATTCACCTTTCAACTCTTTTCCGACTCTCGAAAAATGAAAAGATTGCCAAGTACTTGTCGTTTCGAACTCGTAAAAGTAAATGAAATGACATCTACTCAATATAATTTTAACCCTTTTTCCGGACTGAGATAGACAATTGTAGAAAAAAGGAACACCTTGGTCGACATGGTTAAGAGGTTTTCTCGAATATTGTTTTCTACCTTTTTGGATTTGAGAGACAAATTACGAAAAGGGACATGATGGAGTTTTCTTTTTCATCTCTTTTTCAAACTCTCTAAATATGAAAAAAACACTAAGTTATTCTTACATAGGACTTGTTAAAATTTTACGAGGAGATACTCGTCACCGTGATATGATTGAGTTTCCCCTTCCTAGGACTCGTAAAACTTACCAGGATGGATTCATTTGAAGAATGAACTTACATGACAAACAAATGATATCCCCTTCAAGCTTGTGATTAAAATTAATTGGTTAATCGATAGAAATAGAGGGGGAATAATGAAAATGCAACATCCTTTGTATAGGTAGAATTTCGCTCTTGAACATGACAGTCTTCTACTTTTGTGTCAGGTTTGAGATATCCTCACTCAGTCACTTGTCGTCCTAGGTTTGAGTGATCCATTTTTGCCTCTCATTTGACTGTTCTATTTTGTCATCATGACCTTTAGTCCTATGATTGATTCAAATGCTGCCACACTCCGTAGTTGTGTCGCTAGTGGTCAAGAGAAGTCCTATCTATAGTTATTTACCCATACATTCTCTAACTCATTTCTACAGTCTTGGATCCTATTCATTTCATTCCACTTTATTCCTTGTTTCATGTCAACAATGGGGAACTCATCATTTCCCTCCTTCGATGGGTCGCTTCCCGTCAACTTCAGCTCATTATCCAGGAATATGACTTAGAAATCCCCTTTTAGTACCTTAGAGCTTGCATGCCTTAATGTCAAGTTATTTGTATCCGATGACACATCTTCATCATTGGCCTTCAATTGGATGATTCCATGAGTGTTCATCTTCAGTTTCATTATCACATTCACGGATTGTACTATCATAGCTTGAGAGCCATTGTCATTATTGGTGGTTTCTCTCGTACCTGTTGACGGTCCACATCATTGGCCGGTAATCAGGTGGTTTTCTAACATGTTTGACTTCAAAACATTCATTCGCATGTTAGAATTCATACTTTGATTTGGTCAGGATGGAGTGCAAGACCCTGAGTGTTATCAGGAAATCTAGTGTCCACTTGGAGCTACTAGTCCCACTAAGACTGGTAGCTATCTTAGAAACAAACAAACTAAAACTACTTTCGCTTTCCTTTATGAGAAGTAGATAAGAGGGGAACAAAGGACACCAACCTCAGTCTTGCGCTTGGTTCCTTGCTTAGTTCCTCTTCTTTCTGATAGATCTTTTC
>APFE030827914.1:71829-133782 GCA_000404065.3 Pinus taeda
ATTTGATGTCTTCTATTCCTAAATATATTGCAGCCTGGATGGATGAAACTAGATCCGGGGTCTTCAAACTCATTCAATCTTCACTCGGAGTACAAGTCGATCCATGTGAAGGATGTTCTGGAGTCGAACATGGAAAGACATCGCCTGATTACCAGCGAATGATGTAAGATGTTAATAGGTACGAGAGGAATCATCGATAATGATGATGACCCTCAAGGTACTACAGTACAATTCGCGTGGTGTGAAAAAGGGAATTGGCAACGAACAACACACAAAATATTTCAGTCGAAGGCCATTGATGTAAACCTGTCACCGGAAGTGAGAAATTTTCCATTGAGGCATGCAAGCTTCAAAGTACTGAAAGGGTTGTTCCTAGGTTGACTTCTTGGATAATGAGCTGATGTCGACAAGAAACGACCCGTCGTAGGAGGGCCTTAATGAATACCACATCTATGACACGGAACAGAGAAAATGATTTTGGAGGTGAAAACAATATGATGATACAAGGTTCACGGTGGCGGTCATGAAAGAATGGAGCGTGAATGTATTGCAGTGGATGAGACACAGGTGAATTCTCTGAGCGACTTCTCTTGAACATACCGGGGACACTAAAAATGGATTGGTAGCATTAACCCCAAAGATGGATGGTGCGATGGACCAATGGTGATATGACCGGTGAACGGAATAACCCGACCTGACTCGGACGTGGAGTGAAAGTGTCATGTTCAAGAGCAACTTTCTACCAATAAAGTTTCTTCAAGTTTTCTTCCCAATTTTCCCCAGTCATTGCTGACCAATACCTCTTTATTTTTATCAAGCTTGAGGAGGATAACATATGCTTGTTCTATAATTCTCCCTTCAGGTGAACCCGTCGCTATGTTTTAACAAGCCTAGCGACAGTGAAACTCGTTCTTGCCTATACGACAAGTTTGTCGCTATTGATTTTAACGAGTTTAATGACAATGATAACTCGATCCTTTTTCAACTTTAAAGAGTCTAAAAAAGGATGGAAAGGAAACTCCGTTGATCATTTTTTGTCATATAATCCCTCAAGTCTGAAAAAGTCTAAAATAATACGAAAGGTTTGAATTTTTGATAGTTTTAACTAGCCGAACATGACAAGCGCTCAATCTTTTTGTGTAATAATCCCTCAGGTCCAAAAATATTAAAATCTAGAGGAGGGATAACACTTCCGATAGCTTTAACGATCTAGAGAGGCCAATCGCTCAGCAATCGTTTCATATTTTACGAGTTAGGTGAAAAGCGCTTAAAGGATATTCATTTTTTGAGGAACAAGTGGTAATTTCGGGTAGCAGTTGATTCCAGGTGAGGTTTGGAATTTTCTAATCACAGTAGTGTCACAAGGATGGCTAACAAGATCACTCATCGCAGATGTTCCTTAAAAAGGGTAAACTATCAAATGGAGGCATATGATTGACCAAACAGAGTGGAGGTGATGATGAGAACACGACCAAGCCTCAAAAGCTGATGATAATGCATTCACAATGGTTATTTACCGGAGATTGGTTCATTTTTTAATGAGCTTAAACTCTGGGGGAAACATTTGCTCATTGCTTAGGTTTAATTTTTAACGAGCTTGAAATTCACATAAAAACTCCTCGTTCCAGTCATATAATAAGGAAATCTCATTTATAGATTCCATTTTTTATGGAGCTTGCACCTTTCAAAGCTTTGACTCACATCCTTTCTTTATGCAAGTTAGGAACGACCAATCCTACAAGTTTAAAGGGTTTGAGAATCTACAGACTAAGAAAATAAATGGTCGTTATTCGCTTGCATGCAAAAAGGTTTCTATGCCCCGGGTATAGTGAAAAATTTCTTGGCTACCATTTAGAAGTTCTCGCATCTGCAAGACAGTTTCCATCCACATAGTAGATAGAAGCACTTCCTGGCTTAGTATATATGGAAAAAGGTTATTCTAACTCCAACCACCTAACTTTGATGAGGGAATATTATTCCGGTCTAATCCACTTTTCCTATACGGACAGGCATCACACTAGTCATTTTCCTTCGCGGAAACCTACTCTATACCTAGAGTTTCCTTGCTCGAGCAGGCCAGGGTGCATGCCCCCTGGGTTTTAGTCATGTCCTCTCGAATTACTCGCGCTCTTTAGGTGGACAAACTGAAGATTGATGAGACATTCCTTGCATGAAAAGACCATTTAGGGATGGCATTTGACTATTAGCTATGTGTGAGCCGGGGAACAAAAGTTGGTCTATGAGCTGGACCACTCGGCCTTCGTGCGGAAAACACATTACTCTAAAGAGTGAGGAGACAATGGCTCCCATGCTATAAATATAGTCACATCCAAGGAGTAGATTATATTCTAGAGGTCCTTGGACTACCATTACATTCATATAAATGGTTTTCCTTCTCAATGTTATGGGCACATTGGGAAGGATCCCTAACGGTCGACTGGTTCCTTTGTCGAAGCCTATTAGATTTCTCATCTCAGGCAGAAGCGATGGAAAACCAAGCACTTTCCAAGTAGTCAAGGAAAGGATACTCACAGAAGCCCCTTCATCCATGATGGTACCAGCCATGAACATTCTGTAAGCTTGTACAATGATTCAGAATTGTACACTAGCTGGTAAATAGGGTCTGCCTAGTATATTCCAATCGAAGGAAACTACTAGGTTGCTTGGAGGTGGGGCCGAATAGATGGTTGGATATGACTTTGACGAACTTCCTTCCTGTGGTAAAGGAACGGTATATTTCCAGCATGTTCATCGGAGTCTGTGTTTACAAAAATAATTTGAATGGTGTCGTTCTCATTCTCTCTAGTGATCATATCATCTGAAGGCGGACCTTCTGAAGGCAAGACCGGGTCAACTGCCACCTCGACCTTTTGACTCTCATCTGGTATGGATTTAGAGGGTTTATCTTCAATGATAGATGCTTCGACTGACCACAATGGCATGTCAATATGATTTTCAACCAGTGATGGACTCGGCAAGAGTTTCTTATATCCAGGAGGAAGTCGTAGCGGTGAAGCCAGAAGGTTATCCAAAACTCTTTTAGCTTCATCTAGGAAGGGACAATGGTGGATGACGTGATTTCCTTCACACAATTTACAAGGAAATTTACATTTCCTTTTTTGTCCATATACTTCGCTTTCACTAGTTGATGGTTTACTTTCAACAGGATCAGAGGTTGATGACACTAGATTGTGCAAACGAGGAGACTAGTCCCTTAAGATCTAAGGGATGCAAGGACACTCTCGATGATAGTGGTCTCCTTTGCAAATGACACATGGAGATTTAGGCTTGGACAGTGCAGTGTGTGGATTTTCGCTAGACGATGCACGGTTGCCCCTTTTTGCCTTTGGCTCCTTCTTCTTCTTTTCCTTCTTCTCCTTCCCCTTATTCTCCTTCTTAGTTACTTGATCTTCAGCTTCACCAGCTTCATCAAGTGAAGAGGAAGGAGGAGATGGAGAAACGTATGAAGTAGAAGGTTGGGGGATAACTCTAGTATCATCTAGTTGTTGACTTGATTGTTAAGGAATTACGATATTTTGAATGATAGAGGTAGAGAAGAACCATATGGGCAAGCCAATTGTCAACCCTGAAAGTGACAATGTGGCCATATGGGGTGCACCAACATCTCCCCAAGAGGAGAAAGGACTAATATTTCCTCCAAGGGGAAATCCTTGGTTGGTAGACTCCATTTTTCATGACCTAAAGACCAACATGAGAACAATGATGTTATTCCAATTAAAATAAATTTTAGAGGCTTTGACACAACTTGTTTTTTCAATTTTTAAGAGTCGAGAAAAAACAAAAGATGACTGTAGTCACCTTTGATTTTTAATGAGTCTGAAGTGACAAGTGCTCAGATGGACCTTTTCCTTTAAGGAGTCTGGAAAGGAACGAAAGAGACTACTCCAGAAATCTAGATAGAGGGATTACCAAACCAATCGCAAAACTTCAGAATACTTTTTATGGTACGACAGTCAATCTTCCCGAATGCTGTGTTCAGTGCATTTCAATCAATAGGGCGGCAGAAATGGGTTCCTAAGGATAAAGTATATAGCCTATTATGGTCTCCCAATATATACTCGACGGTATGTGGGAGCACAAGTTCGTACTGGCACTTGTCGTCTCAAAGAGGAGGAGTCACCCAACCAGCAATGAAAGCGATGGTTACCAGGCTTTACGACGCCAGGATATGTCTCTAGCCTAGACTTCTAGATGTTGTGCATTAGGTTCCAAAGCATTTTTATGTTCATTGAATTTATTTTACAGTTGATCTTGCTTAAGAAATTTGCCTTTCAGGTTCACTGCATGATGTAGATATACAATTCCTAAATGCAGCCTAAGATGATAAACAATGGTTTAATCTTCTGTTGCAATGAAAATCCTAGCTACTAAGGAAAGAGAAATGAGATTCTTTCAACATAGAGCACAGAGCACACACTAGATGCACTGTCCTAAATCAAACCAACAAAGTCTAAATGCAAATGCACATGCATGTATTTTTCTCAGCCTTCTTAAGGTGTGAATGAAAAGAATAATGCTAAGTACAAATCTGAATTGTCTTTTCAAAGCGACAGTGTTAACAAATTTCTCTTCAAACCGAAAGGAAGATAATGACGACACTTTGCAATTTCGAATTGAAAATTGTTTTCGACACTTGAAAAACTACTAATTCAAATCAAATACAAGAGTAATAGTATAATCGACCATCAAGAACAATAGGATTCTCTTCTATGACTGAAAACGACACTTGAGACGCTTCCAAATGAAGAAACAACAGTCTGATTACACTACTTCTTTGTAAAAGAGAACTGAAAATGACACACAATACATAAAAACATTTACAATTCTTTGCCCAATGGAGGTAGAATGATGGAAAGGAAGGGGGTTTCCATAGTGGTATACTAATCACATATAGCAAAACTCTTGAATAGAGCTGAAGAGAGTGAAGAAAAACCAAAGTCTGAGGCAAAATTAACCTTTTCTGACCATTGCACCTATTACATAGGGAATCCAATATGCATCGCTCCTACTACACATGGGAGGTGCGATGCATACAAACTTCCTTGAAGAGAGGGTGCGATGTTACAAGTGCGAGACTTTTACTTGGTATTTGGTCACAGTTTGCAACTCAGTTCAGGGATTTAGGCCGAGCAAGTGATGTTCAGTAAATATAAATCATAGGGGTTGATCTAATGAGGCTACTAGAGACTGTTCTAGGGAGTGAATAGATTGTTTGCTTGTCTATATTTGTTTGTTTTATAAACTTATAGACGGAGCCTAAAGTCAAGCCAGATGGCCTTTGAACTGCATTTTCTATTCAAGTGCAAAGTAGATCAATGTTGCTTCAGTCTATATCCGGGTTTTTTTTATAAACTGGAAAATCAATTTGCAAACATTCTAATTGCCCTAGTGGTGTATCTTATCACATGTTACCTTCCAGCTCGAAAAAAATTAGGATCCTCATGATAAAGCATTTCACCTGACATCAAAAGATTAATGACCTCATGCTTTAGGCGGCAACTTTTATAGACATTTTTGAGCACTGCAACCCCAATCATACATGTCCATAAACCAAGGGCTCCTAAGTCCCTAAAAGTGTTGCTTCATTCCCTAAAGGAACAAGGTCAGCTGATTACATCGTCTCCCATAATTTCTCCACAGAAAATTTCTCAGAACTGGTAAAAGTGGACCATAGAGACTGCCCAGTGCAGAGTGTGCGATGCATCTCACTTACTCAGTGTAAAGGGTGTGATGCATACTGGAAAGCCCTTTTGTAGGGCGCAATGGGCGAGAGTAGACAAATGGCAGAGATAGTTGCCAAGGTGGATCATCATGGAATCCATCAAGGTCATACAAACCTCTAGGGACTTAGGAGCCCTTGGTTTATGGAAATGTATGATTGGGGTTTCTTCATGCCCTAAAGGAATAAGGTCAGCTGATTACATCATCTCGCATAAGTTCTCCACAGAAAACTGCTCAAAACTTGTCAAAACTAAACCATACAGATTTCCCAGTGTAGACGGTGTGATGCATCTCACCTGCTCAATGTAAAGGGTGCGATGCATACTGAAAAGACCTTTTGTAGGGTGCAATGGGCAAGAGTAGACAAATGGCAGAGACAGTTTGCAAGGTGGATCATCATGGAATCTTCTAGAAACTTCTCCTCTGACACTTGCCTCTCTGAATTCACCCAGGGATGAGTAAGAGATCATCGATCTCCAAGTCGAATCAAGAACTATCAGAGAGAGGACACTAATCAAAATCCCAGAAGCTGACTCACCCCCCTGCAATCATCTATATATGGATCCCTCATCACAAAGATCCAAAGGCTGGAATCTTGTATCTCGTAAGGAAGTGATGTTAGTTTCTTGGTGCAACATCATAGTGTTGGGTGATCTAAGCTTTTCATGAGGTGAAGAAGGGCTTTCATGCTGGAGGATGATGCTGGGTCAGAACAATTGGTTGTAATCCTCTTTGCTATTCTTGATATTAATAAATCTATTCAAGTTTCCCTCCTCATTCTTGTATGTTTGATGATATACGCATTTGTGTGGCCAATACATATCTGGTCCTGTATTTCCTATGATTGTAGATCTTTGTTCTTCGATAGTATTATGCTGCTTTGATTCCACAGATGCTCTTTGAAGTTGGGTAGATGAAAGAGGAGTAGCAACGATCTGTCAGAAGGGAGAGGAACTAAGCAAGGAACCAAGTGCAAGACTGAGGCTGGTGTCCTTTTTTCCTCTCTTATCTACTTCTCATAAAGGAAAGCAAAAGAAGTTTTAGTTTGTTTGTTTCTAAGATAACAACCAGTCTTAGTGGGACTAGGAATTTTTTGAGCTGGAAGCCGAATTGTAATAAGATACAATACAATATATTATCTTCATCATATTTTTCATGATCTAGCTGAGGCGGGCATTCCCACGCTCAGCTTTATAAATTCATTTTCATGTACATAGGATAGACAACCGTCTGTGTAGTAGACTGATGATTCGGACGGAGTCATAATCCTTTGATTCGGATGATCATTTGTTTGGAAATGATATACATTTGATGTCTTTATATTTCTGAATATATCATAGCTCGAATGGATGAAACTAGATCCGGGATCTTCAAACTCATTCAATATTCACTTGGAGTACAAGTTGATCCATGTGAAGGATGTTCTGGAGTCAAACATGGGAAGACATTGCCTAATTACTAGCCAATGATGTAAGCTGTTAACATGCACGAGAGGAATAAACTGATAATGATGACGACCCTCAAGGTACTCCAGTGCAATTCGCATGGTGTGAAAAAGGGACTTGGCATCGAACACCACGCAAAAACTTTCAGTCGAAGGCCATTGATGTAAATCTGTCGTCGGAAGCGAGAAACTTGCCATTGAGGCATGCAAGCTTCAAAGTACTGGATGGGTTGTTCCTAGGTCGACTTCCTGAATAATGAGTTGATGTCGACAAGAAGTGACCCATCATAGGAAGGCCTTAATGAATCCCACATCTACGACACAGAATGGAGCAAATGATTTTGGAGGTGAAAGCAATCTGATGATACAAGTTTGAGGGTGGCGATCATGAAAGAATGGAGCGTGAATGTATTGTAGTGGATGAGACACAGGTGAATTCTCTAAGCAACTTCTCTTGAACATACCGGTGACACTGAAAATGGATTGGTAGCTTTAACCCCAAAGATGGATGGTGCGATGAACCAATGGTGATATGACCGGTGAATGGAATAACCCAACCTGACTTGGACGTGGAGTGAAGTGTCATGTTCAAGAGCGACTTGCTACCAATAAAGTTTCTTCAAGTTTTCTTGCCAATTTTTCCCCAGTCATTGCTGACTAGTACCTCTTTATTTTTATCAAGATTGAGGAGGATAACATATGCTTGCTCTATAATTCGCCCTTCGGGCGAACCCGTTGCTATGTTTTAACGAGCCTAGCGAAAGTGAAACTCGTTCTTGTCTATACGACAAGTTTGTCGCTATTGATTTTAACGAGTTTAAAGACAATGATAACTTAGTCCTTTTTCAATTCTAGAGAGTCTGAAAAGGGACAGAAAGGAAACTCCAATAATCTTTTTTCGTCATATAATCCCTTAAGTCCGAAAAATTCTAAAATAATACGAAAGGGATGAATTTTCGATAGTTTTAACAAGCCGAACAAGACAAGCGCTCGATCTTTTTGTGTAATAATCCCTCAGGTCCAAAAAGATTAAAATCTAGAGGAGGGATAGCACCTTTGATTGCTTTAACGAGCTGGAGAGGCCAATCGCTCAGCAACCTTCTCATATTTTATGAGTCAGGTGAAAAGAGCTTAAAGTAGACTCGTTTTTTTAGGAACGAGTGATAATTTTGGGTAGCAGCTGATTCCAGGTAAGGTTTGGAATTTTTCAATCATGGCTGATGTCACTAGGGTGGCTAACAAGATCACTCATCACAGATGTTCCTCAAAAGGGGTAAACAATCAAATGGAGGCGTATGATCGGCTAAAACAGAGTGGAGGTGATGATGAGAACACGACCAAGGCTCAAAAGCTTATGATAATGCATTCACAATGGTTATTCATCGGAGATTGGTTCATTTTTTTTAATGAGCTTAGACTCTAGGGGGAACACTTGCTCATTTCTTAGGTTTAATTTTTAATGAGCTTGAATTTTACATAAAAATTGCTTGTGATAATGGTCACTGATTATTTTATTCACCGTTAGCACTTTGTTCTTTCAATGGTCGTACTACCTCTCATTTTACCATTTCATTTGAACTTGGTTTGTTGGAGTTCTGGAGGTGCTTTCCTCCTTGGTTTTTACCAGCTGATTCCGGGAGATTATATGGACGATTCTTGGCGCCATCTGGACTAGGTAAGAGCTAGATCTGAGCTCTTCAGTTCCATTCCTTCCTTTTTAAATTCTGAGCATGTTTCCCTATTTTTCTAAGCCCCTGGGGTTTGAAAAATTTTCCCTTGCTTATCCACACCCTTCCTATATCGAAAGGTGTGATGCATATTGGACTGGTGACTGGCCAGTTAGTATGCATCGCTCCCAGTACACTGCTGGGGTACGATGGGCGCAAATAGGGAAACTTTTACATTGTTTTCTCATGGAATTTTTGCCTGTTTTTTCCAAATCAGGATTCTGACTCTTCTCTTGTTTGTTTTTTAGAGATTCATCGGAGTAAAATGGTCATTACATGGTGAGAACGTGAGCATGAAGAAGAGGAAATGGTTGCTTTACATGATCTGGGTATGTAACTGCACTGCGGAACTGTAGCCTACTGAAGTTTTTCTGCATCTCTAGCATGAGGCAACAAATCAACTTGTTGCAATATTTCCTCGATGCCTGGGATCCTACCAACCAAGTGTTCCAAATCAGGGGGAAATCTATCCCCTTGACTGTCGTGGACATCTATTTTTTGACTAGTTTTTCGAGGCGTGGCACCCCTCTCTCATTATCAAGTTCTACCCATGGGGGCGAATCCGTAAGAGAGTACATTTACCGGTACTGCAAAGAGGGATCTCAATCAAGTATGGACAGAAAGAACAACAATTGAGATATCACTGACCGGCCCTTGAGGACATTCTGTTCACTTTTTCTAGATTGGCTGGTAGTGCGGCTTTCACATAGCTAACATGTCTTATATGCAGTACGCCTTGGAATGCCTTGAACCGAAGGTGTTCAACTAGTGTGACACAGTACTCTCTGTGATAAAAGAACAATTGACCAAGGTGAAAAGTGGAAGATTCAAGAATTTTGAATATGGTTCCATTCTGACTGCTTTCGCCTTGGAAAAGATCCCACTGATGCAGCTGCAATACATTTCACTTGGTTTACCTCCACCGATTGAGCCATGGATGCAGAGATGGGTTGACCTCATGGCCCGACATGCTAGCTAGTCCCATATTTCTTTCTTTGATACCTTCTTCGAGTGGTTCGATCTTCAGGAGATGGTTTATGTCGAGTTTCCATATGCTGGCATGGATTTCCGGGGTGACCCAGATTTGGTGCTGCAAGCTGACAAGCAGTGGGGTGCCATAGGTAAATTCTCTGACCATATCTCTATTTATTGTTTTCATAATCTTTTTATGCTTTCTTTGATCAAGACTAATTAAACTCATGTGCTCATGTAGACATTGGACCAATTCGACCAGCAGTACGCTCGAGAGCACCAACGGCCGTTCCAGTAGGAGAGGCTGTGGGGAGGGCTATCCTTTGCGACCTTGATGTGGCTGACACTCTTTCAAAATTGTAGGATCAAGTCAAGGGTATCTCTCTTGGTATTCCAGACATGATGACCAATGAGCTGCCTCTGAGGTTGCACCGACATACCACTGGTGTGCTGAGTCGATGGACTAGGCTTTTATGCATGATTGCACAAGCGGTGATTTGTTATCACCAACATCATTAGACTAGGGTGCCCCCTAGCATTTTGAGTTTTTGGGTCATTTGACCGATTTTTTCTTGGTTGTAGAACATTATGTATAAACCATAAACAGTTATATATATATTTTTGATTTTCGGAGCTTTATTTTGGTTAAGTTACATGATCATGTTGCAAATATTGATGAAACGCTTCTTTTTATAAATGTCGCAAATGTATATCTAATGCATAATTTGCCAATGAGTCTATTAATGTGTTTAAATCTCTAGAAATATGTTGATATTGAATGTAATCGAACTGTATTTCCACAATCCCGACCCTTAGGAACATGCGATAAATAGCTGGATTCCATACATAGTAGATACCCTGTGAGTTGTAGAATGATGAGTTGTGAGTCTAGCCTAACGACAAGTCGACATATGCCATGTGTGATGGCATCAGAGAGGAGTTCTATCAATGCACTGTATTCAACGATATTGTTCGTCAACTGACCAACACATACCCCTCTGAAACTCACTAACTCGTCGCTGGGATCAAAGATGGCCCAGGCCGGAGAAGATAGGTTCCACGAACTATGACTCGCTCCTTCGGCATATCCAACAAATGATTCCAATAGGTTTGAAATCTGCAAAAAATGCAAAAGGTGGATTACCTAACCAAAACAATTACCCTTAGCGAAAACAAAAACGTAACAAAAGCATAGGGGTTACCATGCTAAGTTAAGCATAGTAACGATTGAGGTACAACCCGTTTCGGGGTTGCGCCAATGGAATCCCATCATAATCCATCAACTCATAGTCTCCTTTTGCTAATACACACTTAAAAATATGATACCCATCCATAGAGACTTGAACTTACCTGCTCCCAACTTAGCGGACTCTTGGTCATAAAGTAAGACTAGGTCGCCTTCTGAGAAGACACGAGGTTTGACATTTTTGTCGAATTGCGCTTTGACTCATTTCTAATGGGCTTTGTTAGCCGAAGCTGCATCATGATGGGTTTCATCCAATTAGATTAATTGCAAGAAACAAGCCTCTTCTTCTGAAGTTCCGGGGAGAAGGTCAACCACGAGCTTGAGGGACGAAATTTCTCACTGAACTGGCAAGATCGCTTCTAGGCCATACACTAGTTGAAAAGGTGTAAACCTGGTTGCATTCCTCACTGATGTCTGGTATGCCCACAAGGCCGAGTACAGGATTAGGTGGCAACTCCGTTTATGGAATCTAATCATCCTTTGCAGCATGCATTTCAGGACCTTGTTGATTGCCTCAACTTGTTCACTAGCTTGTGGGTAAATACAGAGTGGAGTTGTCGTGGGACAGTCCTAATTTGGCAGCCAACTCAACCATCATGTGATTGCGAAAATGTGATCCATGATCTGTGACTATGGCCCGTGGAACACTAAATCTGGAGACTACATGAATAAAAAAAAGAGGGCAGCCATTTTGCCACTGTTGTTTAATGTAGGCATCGCCTCGGCCCATTTGGTAAAGTAGTCTACTGCGACTATGATATACCCATGCCCCCCAGCTAAGGTGGGGTTACATGACATCTATGCCCCATTGGCGAATGGCCCAATAGCTACTACTGCCTATAGAGGTGTGGGTGGTCTCCTGGTTTTGCTATCGAAGATTTGACAAGCATGGCAACTTCTGACTGCGGTTATGAAATCTTTGAAAATTGTTGGCCAAAAGTATCCTGCTTGTAAATCGTTTGCGAGGTAGCATAACCAGATTGATGCCTTGCACACATGCTTGAATGAAAATCATTCAGGACTTTTTCGGCCTCCTCATGGGTGAGGCACCTCCGCAGAACTGTATCGACACCATGAAGGTAAAGCGTATCATCGACGATCACGTAGTCATTTGCTTGGTATCGAATCTGTTGTTGTTCCAAGCGTGAGGTATCATACCTATATGTTTGGGTTTGGAGATAGATTTTATATCTCGATACCACGGATTGCTTGAAGATATGAGAAACAAATTTTCATCCACGATCGCTTCTTCGGATGTTACATCATTGGACGATGATGGGAGATCACATAGTAACTCCACGAAAACTAAGGCTTTCTTTGATTTGGATTTTTTGAATTCTAGATCAAACTCTTGTAAAATTGCTATCCATTTTGAATATTTTCCTCCCAACAACTTTCCTGACAATATATTAGTCATGGGGCTGCAATCTGACAAAATGGTAGTTTTTCTAAAGAGGACATAGTGTTGAAATCTCTGTATCGCTTGAATAGCTACGAGAGTCAACTTTTCAACGTAGGAGTACTTAATTTCCGTATCATTTAAGTTTCAGCTTAAATAATATATAGGATGTTCAATTCCATCATATTCTTGAACTAAAACCATCGCTATGGTCGTATCCGATGCAGCCAGATACAAGTCAATGTATTTTTGATAATCAGGAGCATACGTTAATGACGCTTTTATTAGGGATTCTTTTAAAGCATCAAAGGAAGCTTAGGTGACCTGATCCAAAATGAAGGGTACTTATTTTTTCAATAGACGAGTATAACATTTAGCAAGATCAGCATAATTTGGAATGAACCTCCTTAGAAAGTTTGCCTTCCCTTGGAGTTTCTGAATCTGAAGCAAATTTGAAGGTGGAGGCAAATCAGTGATTGCCTGAACCTTACATGGGTTGAGACGAATCCCATCCTTTGAGACCACAAAGCCAAGTAAGTGACCAAAACTGACACAAAACACACATTTGTGTAGATTGAGTCATATCTTGTAGTGTCGGCAAAATAGAAATATTGCTCTCAAATGCTGCGGATAATCAGTCCACTTTCGTGAATGAGCTGGAATATCGTCGAGATATGGTTGAATGATTTTCTTGATGTGATGGAAAGCATAATTCGTTGATCTCTGAAATGTTTCGCCTACGTTCTTTAAGCCAAAGGGTAGCTTGTTGTATGCGAATGTGCCCCACAGACAAATAAATGTAGTCTTTGATTGGTCCTGTAAAATCCATCCATAAATGAAAAGATTTCACATCTGGAGCATTCATCAATTATCTGGTTAGTGAAGGGCATAGGGTAGTTGTGTTTGGGACAAGCTTGATTTACATCCCTATAATTGATGCAAACTCTAATCAGTCCTTGTTTCTTCATCACAGGAACAATATTCGATACCCAATCAGTTAGAGGAATCGGGTAAATAAAACCAGCATGGAGGAGTTTTTCAACTTCCGCCTTGATGGCAGCGACTTTCTTCGAGTGCACCTGCTGGATCCGTTGTCATACTATTTTGACATCTGGATACATCTTAATTTCATGTTTAACTATGCTCGAGTCAATTCCTGAAATTTCGGTATACGACCAAGCAAAGACATCTCTAAATTCGCGAAAAAGAGCGTTATATACTTCTAGTTCTGAAGAAGAACAAGATTTGCCGACATGAATATTCTCTACAACATCTGTTTTGGTCGAGATATTTATGGCAATAGTCTCTTCAATATGGGATAGGTTTCACTCAGAATCCACCATATTTACAGTATTTGACAGAAAGTCAAAAACTGAGGGATGATCAAGGTCACTGGAATTATCCTCCTTACAATCCGGAAGATGGGAACAATGGTGGTAATCTTCCCATGGTGCCCCATCAATCATCATTGATTGAAAAATTCCTTTGTCTATAGAATGTACTTGTGACCAAGGATCTGAAGGGGTGCCATATTCCTTAGACCTGTCTATCCAAATGCCTGATGAGCATTGATTCAGGTTTGCCTCCCATGTCGAAAACATTGACTGCTATAATATTTCCATTGGGCTTAGAGGCAATACCTACTGATGATCCATATTAATATCATTTTCTGACATCTTTTGAATGGAAGATATCATATTGCAGGTTCCAACCTTGGCCACTTCCACCAAATTGATTGGAGGCGGTAGGGAAAAAGTTCCCATTAATGTAGGGTCTTTTAGTAGGCCTACTCTAATATTTTGAAGCGAGTGAGGTCTTCCATGGATCATCAGAATGCTTCCCGTAACTTGTGAACTGTTGGGGAGAAATGTTTGTTGGTCAACTATTGTAATTCCTCCTTGGAAAGGAAATGCAATCTTCCTAAAGTAGGTCGACACAACGGTAGCGATGCATATATCTAGGGCCTTCCCAGTAGGATGATGTAATCGAGGTTTCCATCGATAACTTCAACATCAATTTCTACTGTTTTTCCCCCCAGTTCAAATTGCAAGTTACTCAATATCCCATATGGGGTGTATGTTCGTCCATCAAATGATTTTAATTTCGTCGACGATCATGACAAGGTTGGAGATCCTAAAGTTTTCCAGCAACTCATCAACATAATGCATGTAGATTCCCCCTCATCAATAATCATTCGATGAACAGTTTTGTTGAGTGCTTTCACTTGAATAAGGAAAGCTAGTTGAGCTGGTAACTGAGGGTCATATCCTTTGTGATTAAAGGATACAAGATTGGAATCCGTTGGGTCAATCCCACCTATCGCTAATAATAAAGCCTGCTTTTGGGAGAGGAAATTTTGCAGTACCTCAAGTGTCGACATAGTGGATGGCGATTGGGCCAGATCCTCCACTATATTATAATGCTATGCTTCTCTAGCATGAGGATTAAATGTCTATTTGTGTACTACTCCCTTTGGTGGTTTTATTGTTAGTTTGGGAGTGATGGGTGGCACAACTTCGGGTGAAGTTGTTGTCGAATTACTAGGTTTATCATTATCCTTGTTGTTCGACATCTGTGGATTCCTATAATCTTTATTCCTTGTCAACATCAAAGCATCATTTTGCTGCTTCAAAATAGACAAAATTAGCACTTGGGACGGGGAAGCATTGTTGCTAGCAACCATATTTGTTCTTGGATTCGGAAACGGATCAGTTAATACTGTTGAGGTTTTTAAACTCTTGAAGAATTTTCTAAGCTCAGCTTTATATGGACACTCTCTTGTCCAATGATCCTCATCACATATAAGGCATGGGCGATTTGGTTTCCTATCTCCAGAAGGGTTTGCAGAAGATTTTTCAGGAGATGACTCCTCCTATTTCTTCTTCTTCCCTTTCTTTTTCTTCTTGCCTCCTGGTTGCTTGGGTTCTTTGCCTTTGTCAGTCGACACGACATTTACTTCCGAGGCGAGAAGTTCTTCATTTGCATTTTGACTTGAAACTGTATGGGCCTTATTTGACGTAGCCTTTACGGTTTTCATGCTAGTCATACCTATCACGCCATCGCCGACATGAGATTCTTTGCTTGATTTAGGAGGGGGAGGAACGGAAAATTCCAGTCTAGGAGCATCGGGGATTTTATCGTAGAGCATGCCAGACTGTGTATATATCAAGTCTAGATATTCTGCATGAGCAATAACTTGCTCTTCAGTGACGAATCCTCCCTTTGCCACATATTCTGTAATAGAAGGTAACAATGACTTAATAAACCATTCATCCAACAGCTGATCAGGAACATATGTTTTTACCATTCTACGACGATGTCGCCACTCATGAATATGATCGGATATGTGAGTGGCCATCATTTGTTTGAAATTGGTAAGAAGCTCTATTCCCATTTCGTACCTTATCGGTAATTTAAAATGGGTTAAAAAGGTTGTGGCTAGGGTACCGAAGTTATCAAACGAAACTCTAGGCAATTCGATATACCATTTTGCTACTAGACCAGTTAACGTTCGCTGAAAAAGGCGAAGCCTGATTGAATCATCATTGAGAGTGTTTGATGAACACCACATATGGAAAGTCATCACATGATTTGATAGGTCTTCACCTAGATTTCCATTAAATTTAGGAATATCTGACGGAAGTTATGCAGAATCGCTGGCCACCAAGGGGCATAGGCAATTGGATCGTTCGTTAGTCAATTTAGATTTGGTAACTCTAAATTCACCACGAAATGCAACTATTGATTAAGGTTCGATGAAGCATACCTAGGATAAGATGGAATTGCTTGAGCAGTTGGTCTTTGCATACCAGCGTAATGCATTTGATGTTGATAACTTTGGTAAGGTTGATGGGCATGACCATTATGAAATGATTGACATTGACCGTTTTGAATATACGGCTGCCCATTACTTGCAAATACTTGCTGCTCAGATCCTTGGTAAGCTTGTTGGAATTGTGGTTGTTGGTATTGCACCAGCCATGGTTGTGAAGCCATGACTATTGTCCAGTACTGACTGTTTGACCAAGATGAGGGGTAATGATCCCCGTTTGAACCTAGGTCATTCCACTAGTCGGTGGTTGCAGTCATGTCGTAGGGTCAAGAGGTTGTTGCATTACGACTTGAGAAACTTGAGGTTTGCATACAACAAGCAAATATTGTACTTGCAACACTACCATAATAGCTGGCGTAGTGGGGATATTGGATATAGGTAAACTTTTTTGCATCGAGTATACAACTCTTGGTTGTTGAGGCAGGATTGGCACCCAACCGCTAGATGTAATTCCAACATAACCTAAATTCTGTGAACTCTCGCATGGTTGTTCTCCTGAAGAAGACAATGAAAGGGTATATTGCCCTCCATACGGCCGTAACCAGTGCTCAAACGAATGATTTGCTTTTGGGGACCGGATTGCCCAAATTGACACTGCGAAGGATAAATTTGTTGATATTCAACATAAGAGATTCCAGATATTGTTTCGGAAAAACAAACGGGAACAGTCCATACTGTCAAAACAACCATTGGATGGATTCCGTCCAATGATTGAGAGCTGGTTCAGACAGATGGCACGTCGGCGAACATTGTCAGAGTAGCAGCAGGAAGTTCTGTCGCTGTTGTGTTGGATGACATAGTCTTAGATGTCGACGGTTGTTCAAACATATTTATTCTATCCAAAAGATTCCTCAGTGATTCTTCGGGAACTTTCGATGGCGGGAGATTAACTTCTGATGAAGAAGGATATAGGGTGATCCCAGCTCCAATTTGTGATGGAGCGTTAGATGGAGGATCTTCCACAATCTCTTCTATGGCAATCAATCTAGGCAGAAGAGGTAGACCGTCAGGTCCGTAAAATATTTCTGGTGCCGAAGAAGGTATAAGCTCTGCAGCAACAGATGTTTAGGGAGTAACACCTTTCGAATTAGCTGTAGATGGAGCTGGTTCAGGGATAGAAGTGTTTACTGTCACACTAGGATCAATTGTAATGTCCTCTTGTGGCTGTAGAATTTCTTCTATAGAGGCAGGGATACTAGAAATGTTCAGAGCAACCGAAGTCTATGAGGATGTTGGGGTACTTGCTCCAACCAACCTAGGGGACTTTGATCTGATCAAATGAGTTTGCTTTGTCCGGAATAGTTTCTTTTCTAGAGTCAATGATAGTTGACTCGTAAGTCTCCGCAAACGACGGGGTTTTGATTGACTTTCTTCCATGATTTCAGATTACTTGATCAACTCAAAATAAAAAGGAGAAAATGATTCTGAATTAAATGAATTTTAGACGCTTTGACACAACTTATTTTTTCAATTTTTAAAAGTCGAGAAAAAACAAAAGATGAATCTAGTCGCCTTTGATTTTTAATGAGCCTAAAGTGACAAGTGCTCAGATGGACCTTTCCCTTTAAGGAGTCTGAAAAGGAACAAATGATGCTACTCTGGAAATCTAGATAGAGGGATTACCAAACCAATCACAAAACTGCAAAATACATTTTATGGTACGGCAGTCAATCTTCCCGAATGTTGTGTTCAGTGCATTGTGATCGATAGGGCGATAGACACAACTTCCTAAGGATAAAGGATATAGCCTATTGTGGTCTCCCAATATATACTCAATGGTATGTGGGAGCACATGTCCGTACTGGCACTTGTCGCCTCAAAGAGGAGGAATCACCCAACCATCAATGAAAGCAATAGTTACTAGGCTTTACGACGCCGGAATACATCTCTAGCCTAGACTTCTAGATGTTGTGCATTAGGTTCCAAAGCATTTTTATGTTCATTGAATTTATTTTATAGTTGATCTTGCTTAAGAAATTTTCCTTTCAGGTTCACCGCGTGATGTAGATATACAATTCCTAAAATGCAGTCTAAGATGATAAACAATCGTTTAATCTTCTTTTGCAATGAAAATCCTAGCTACTAAGGAAAGAAAAATGAGATTCTTTCAACATAGAGCACAGAGCACACACTAAATGCACTGTCCTAAATCAAACCAACAAGCAGTCTAAATGCAAATGCACATGCATGTATTTTTTTTCAACCTTCTTAATGTGTGAATGACAATAAGAATGCTAAGTACAAATCTGAATTATATTTTCAAAGCGACAATATTAACAAATTTCTCTTCAAAGAGAAAGGAGGATAATGACGACACTTTGCAATTTTGAATTGAAAATTATTTTTGACACTTGAAAAACTACTAATTCAAATCAAATACAAGAGTAACATTATAATTGACCATCAAGACAATATGATTCTCTTCCATGATTGAAAACGACACTTGCGACACTTCCAAATCAAGAAACGACAGTTCGATTACGCTACTTCTTTGTAAAAGAGAACTGAAAATGGCGCACAATACATAAAAACATTTACAGTTCTTTGCACAATGGAGGTGGAATGATGGAAAGGAAGGGGGTTTCCACAGAGGTATACTGATCATAGACAACAAAACTCCTGAATAGAGCATAAGGGAGTGAAGAAAAACCAAAGTCTGAAGGCAAAATTAACCTTTTCTGACCATCGTACCTATTACACAAGGAATCCAGTATACATCCCATCTACTACACATGGGAGGTGCAATGCATACAAACTTCCTTGAAGAGAGGGTGTGATGGTACCAGTGCGAGACTTTTACTTGGTCTTTGGTGACAGTTTGCAGCTCAGTTCAGGGATTTAGGCCGAGAAAGTGACGTTCAGTAAATATAAATTACAGGGTTTGATATAATGAGGTTACTAGAGCCACCACTAGGGCAATTAGGATGTTTGCAAATCGATTGTTCATTTTATAAACAAAACCCAGAGATAGACTGAAGTAGCATTGATCTATTTTGCACTTGCATAGCAAATGCAGTTCAAAGGCTAGCTGGCTTGACTTCAGGCTCCATCTATAAGTTTATAAAAAAAACAAATATAGACAAGAAAACAATATTTTCGCTCCCCAGTGGAGTCGCATGATTTTGTTATTGGGAAATCTAGTGTCCACTCGGAGCTGCTAGTCCCACTAAGATTGGTAGCTATCTTAGAAACAAAAAAACTAAAACTACTTTCGCTTTCCTTTTATTAGAAGTAGATAAGAGGGGAACAAAGGACACCAACCTCAATCTTGCGCTTGGTTTCTTGATTAGTTCCTCTCCCTTCTAACAGATCTTTTCCACTCCTTTTTCGTCTACCGAGCTTCAAAGAGCACCTATGGAATCAATGCAGCATAATACTATCGAAGAACAAAGATCTACAATCATAAGCAATATAGGACCAGATATGTATTGGCCACACAAATTCATATATCATCAAACATACAAGAATGTGGAGGAAAGCTTGAATAGCTTTATTAATATCAAGAATAGCAAAGAGGATTACAACCAATTGTTCTGACCCATCATCATCCTCTCAGCATGAAAGCCCTTCTTCACCTCATGAAATGCTTAGATCACCCAACACTATGATGTTGCACCAGGAAACCAACAACACTTCCTTACAAGATACAAGATTCTAGCCTCTGGATCTCTATGATGAGGGATCCATATACAGATGATTGGATGGGGGTGAGTCATCTTCTGGGATTTTGATTAGTGTCCTCTCTCTGATATTTCTTGATTCCACTTGGAGATTGATGATCTCTTACTCATCCCTGGGCGAATTTAGAGAGGAAAGTGTCACAGGAGAAGTTTATGGAAGATTCCATGATGATCCACCTTGCAAACTGTCTCTGACATTTGTATACTCTCACCCGTCACACCCTACAGAAGGGCTTTCCAATATGCATTGTACCCTTTACACTGAAAAAGTGAGATGCATCAACCCCATACACTGGGCAGTTTGTATGGTCCAGTTTTGACCAGTTCTGAGCAATTTTCTGTGGAGAACATCTGGGAGATGATGTGATCAACTGACCTTGTTCCTTTAGGGCATGAAGCAACACTTTTAGGGACTTAGGATTCCTTGGTTTATGGACATGTATGATTGGGGTTGCAGTGCCCAAAAATGCCTACAACAGTTGCCCTCTAAAGCATGAGGTCGTTAATCTTTTGATGTTTGGTGAAATGCATTATCATGAGGATCCAAAGTTTTTTCGAGCTGGAAGGAGACCTATAATAAGAAACAATAAAACACATTATCTTCATAACTTTTTTCATGATCTAGCTAAGGCGGGAATTCCCATGCTTAGCTTTATAAATTCATTTTCATGTACATAGGATAGACAACTGTCTGTGTAGCAGACTGATGATTTGGACGGAGTCATCATCCTTTGATTCAGATGATCATCTGTTCGGCAATGATGTACATTTGATGACTTTATATTCCTGAATATATCACAGCCCAGATGGATGAAACTAGATCCAGGGTCTTCAAACTCATTCAATCTTCACTCGGAGTACAAGTCGATCCATGTGAAGGATGTTCTGGAGTCGAACATGGAAAGACATCATCTGATTACCAGCCAATGATGTAAGTTGTTAATAGGCATGAGAGGAATCACTGATAATGATGATGACCCTCAAGGTACTACAATACAATTTGCGTTATGTGAAAAAGGGACTTGGCATCGAACACCACGCAAAATCTTTCGGTCAAAGGCCATTGATGTAAACCTGTCACTGGAAGTGAGAAACTTGCCATTGAGGCATGTAAGCTTCAAAGTACTGAAAGGTTTGTTCCTAGGTTGACTTCTTGGATAATGAGTTGATGTCGACCAGAAGCGACCCATCGTAGGAGGGCCTTAATGAACCCCACATCTACGACATAGAACGAAGAAAATGATTTTGGAGGTGAAAACAATCTGATGATACAAGGTTGAGGGTGACGGTCATGAAAGAATGGAGCGTGAATGCATTGTAGTGGATGAGACACAGGTGAATTCTCTGAGCAACTTCTCTTGAACATACCAGCGACATTGAAAATGGATTGGTAGCATCAACCCTAAAGATGGATGGTGCGACGGACCAATGGCGATATGACTGGTGAACATAATAACCCAACCCGACTCGGACGTGGAGTGAAAGTGTCATGTTCAAGAGTGACTTGCTACCAATAAAGTTTCTTCAAGTTTTCTTCCCAATTTTTCCCAAGTCATTGCTGACTAGTACCTCTTTATTTTTATCAAGCTTGAGGAGGATAACATATGCTTGTTCTATAATTCACCCTTCGGGTGAACCCGTCGCTATGTTTTAACGAGCCTAGCGATAGTGAAACTCGTTCTTGTCTATACGACAAGTTTGTCGCTATTGATTTTAACGAGTTTAACGACAATGATAACTCGGTACTTTTTCAATTTTAGAGAGTTTGAAAAGGGATGGAAAGGAAACTCCAATAATCTTTTTTCGTCATATAACCCCTTAAGTCCGAAAAAGTCTAAAATAATACGAAAGGGATGAATTTTCGATAGTTTTAATGAGACGAACAAGACAAGCACTCGATCTTTTCGTGTAATAAGCCCTCAGGTCCAAAAATATTAAAATCTAGAGGAGGGATAGCACCTCCAGTCGCTTTAACGAGCTGGAGAGGCCAATCACTCTGCAATCTTTTCATATTTTACAAGTTAGGTGGAAAGAGCTTAAAGGAGACTCGATTATGAGGAATGAGTGATAATTTCGGGTAGCAACTGATTCCAGGTAAGGATTGGAATTTTCCAATCATGGCCGGTGTCACAAGGATGGCTAACAAGATCACTCATCGCAGATGTTCCTCAAAAGGGGTAAATAATCAAATGGAGTTGTATGATTGGCTAAAACAGAGTGCAGGTGATGATGAGAACACGGCCAAGGCTCAAAAGCTGATGATAATACATTCGAAATGGTTATTACCAGAGATTGGTTCATTTTTTAATGAGATTAAACTCTGGGGGAACACTTGCTCATTTCTTAGGTTTAATTTTTAACGAGCTTGAACTTTACATAAAATCTGCTCGTGATAATGGTCACTGATTATTTGATTCATCGTTAGCACTTTTCTCTTTCAACGGTCATACTACCTACTCAATTGCTTCATCAAACCGATTAGAAATGAAAACACATGCTTGAAAAATGAGTTAAAAACTAATACCTTACTCGAATTACATGAATAGTAATTTAAAAGTGATTTTTACCTCTCATTTTACCATTTCATTTGAACTTGGTTTGTTGGAGCTCTAGAGGTGCTTTTCCCCCTTGATTTTTACTAGCTGATTCTGGGAGATTCTGTGGACGATTCTTGGTGCCGTCTAGACCAGGTAAGACCTAGACTTGAGCTCTTCAGTTGTATTCCTTCCTTTTTGAATTCTGAGCATGTTTCCCTATTTTTCTGTGCCCCTAGGGTTTGAAAAATTCACCCTAGCTCCATCGCACCCTTCCTATATCGAAAGGTGTGATGCATACTGGACTGGTCACTAGCCAATTAGTATGCATCACTCCCAGTACACTGCTGGGGTGCGATGGGCACAAGTAGGGAAACTTTAACACTGTTTTCTCATGGAATTTTTTATGTTTTTGCCAAATCAGGATCCTGACTCTTCTCTTGTTTGTTTTTCAGAGATTCATCGGAGTAAAATGGTTGTTACATGGTGAGAACGCGAGCATGAAGAAGAGTACATGGTTGCTTTACATGATCCAAGTACAATAATTGCACTGTGGAACTGTGGCTTGCTAAAGTTTTTCCGCATCTCTAGCATGAGGCAACAAATCAACTTGTTGCAATATTTCCTCGACGCCTGGGATCCTACAAACCAGGTGTTCCAGATTAGGGGAAAATCTATCCCCTTGACTATTGTGGACATATATTTTTTGACCGGTTTATTGAGGCATGGTGCCCCTCTCTCATTATCAGGTTCTACTCGTGGGGGCGAATTCGTGAGAGAGTACATTTCCTGGTACTGCAAAGAGGGATCTCAGCTGAGTACGAATGGAAAGATCAACATCCAAGATTTCACTGATCGGCCCTTAAGGACCATTCTATTCACTTTTACTAGACTGGCTGGTAGCGCATCTCTTCACATAGCTAACAGGTCTTATATACAGTATGCCTTGGAATGCCTTGAACCGAAGGTGTTCAACTAGTGTGACGCAGTACTCTCTGTGATGAAAGAATAATTGACCAAGGTGAAAAGTGGGAAATCCAAGAATTTTCGCTATGGCTCCATTTTGATTGCTTTCGCCTTGGAAAATATCCCACTGATGCAGCCGCAATACATTTCACTTGGTTTACCTCCACCTACTAAGCCACAGATGATGAGATGGGTGACTTCGTGGCCCGACATGCTGGCTAGTCCCAGATTTCTTTCTCTGATACCTTCTTCTTGTGGTTTGATCATTAAGAGATGGTTTATGTTGAGTTTCCATATGCTGGCATGGATTTCTGAGGTGACCCAGATTTGGTGCTATCAGTTGGCGAGAAGTGAGGTGCCATAGGTAAATTCTCTGACCATATCTCTGTTTATTGTTTTCATAATTTTATTATGCTTTTTCTTATCAAGACTAATTAAACTCATGTGCTCATGCAGACATTGGAAAATTTTTACCAACAGTACGCCCGAGAGCACTGTCTGTCGTTCCAGCAGGAGAGGCTGTGGGGAGGGCTATCCTCCGCGACCTTGATGTGGCCGAGACTCTTTCAGCATTGCAAGATTAGGTTGAGGGTCTCACTCTTGGTATTTCAGATGTGAGGACTGACGAGCTGCCTCTGAGGTTGCAGCGACATACTACTCGTGTGTCGAGTCGATGGACTAGGCTTTTACGCATGATTGCGCATGCAGTGACTTGTTATCAACATCATCATTAGACTAGGGTGCCCCCTAGAATTTTGAGTTTTTGGGTCTTTTGACCGATTTTGTCTTGGTTGCAGAACATTATGTATAAACCATAAAGAGTAATATATATATTTTTGATTTTCAAAGCTTTATTTTGGTTAAGTTACATGATCCTATTGCAAATATTGATGAAATGCTTTTTTTTATAAATGTCGCAAATGTCTATTTAACACATAATTTTCCAATGAGTCTATTAATGTGTTTAAATTTATGGAAATATGTTGATATTGAATGTAATCGAACTATCTTTCCAAAATCCTGACCCTTAGGAACATGCGATAGATAGCTGGATTCCATATAGAGTAGATATTAGTGAGTTGTAGAATGACAAGTTGTGAGTCTAGCCTGACGACAATTTGGTGTATGCCATGCGTGATGGCATGAGAGAGGAGTTCTATCAACAAACTATATTCGACGATATTGTTCGTTGACCGACCAATACATACCCATCTGAAACTCACTAACTCATTGCTGGGATTGAAGATGGCCCAGGCTGCAGAAGATAGGTTCTGAAAACTACGGCTCGCTTTGTTGGCATACCCAACAAATGATTCCAATAGGTTAGACATCTACAACAAATGCAAAAAATGGATTACCTAACCAAAACAATTACCCTTAGTGAAAACAAAAATGTAACAAAAGCATAGGGGTTACCATGCTGAGTTAAGCATAGTAACACTTGAGGTACATCCCATTGTGGGGTTGCGCCAGTGCAATCCCATCATAATCCATCAACGCGTAGGCTCCTTTTTCTAATACACACTTAACAATATAGGGACCCATCCATAAAGACTTGAACTTACCTATTCCCAACTTATCAGACTCCTGGTCGTAAAGTAAGACCAGGTCACCTTCTGAGAAGACACGAGGTTTGACATTTTTGTCGAACTGCGCTTTGATTTGTTTCTTATGGGCTTCATTAGCTGAAGCTGCATCATGCTGGGTTTCATCCAATTGCATTAATTCTAAGGAACGAGCCTCTTCTTCTGAAGTTCTGGGGAGAAGGTCGACCGCGAGCTTGAGGGACGAGATTTCACACTGAACTGGCAAGATCACTTCTAGGCCATACACTAGTTGAAAAGGTGTAAACCCATTCTTATTCATCACCGATGTCTGGTATGCCCACAAGGCCGAGTACAGGATTAGGTGCCAACTCCGTTTATGGACTCCAATCATCCTTTGTAGCATGCGTTTTAGGACCTTGTTGATTGCCTCAACTTGTCTATTAGCTTGCGGATAATATAGAGTAGAGATGTCGTGGGACAGTCCTAATTCAGCAGCCAACTCAAACATCATGTGATTGCGAAAATGTGATCCATGATCTATGACCATGGCCTGTGGAATGCCGAATCTGGAGACTACATGATTGAAGAAAAAGACGACAACCGTTTCGCCGCTGTTGTTTAATGTAGGCATCACCTCAACCCATTTGGTAAAGTAGTCTACTGCGACTATGATATACCCATGCCCCCCAGTGGAGGTGGGGTTATGTGTCATGAAATCCATGCCCTGTTTGGCGAATGGCCCAACAACTACTACTGGTTCAGAGGTGCGGGTGGTCTCTTGGTTTTGCTATTGAAGATTTGAAAAGCATGGCAACTTCTGACTGTGGTTATGCAATCTTTGAACATTGTTGGCTAGAAGTATCATGCTCATAAAATATTTTGCATCATAGCAAAACCAGATTAATGCCCCCCACACGTGCCTGAATGACAATCATTCAAGACTTTTTTGGCCTCCTCATGGGTGAGGCACCTCCGCAAAACTGTATCAACACCACGATGGTAAAGCGTATCACCGAAGATCACGTAGTCTTTTGCTTGGTATTGAATTCATCGTTGTTACGAGTGTGAGGTATTAGACCTATATGTTTGGGTTTGGAGATAGATTATTATATCTCCAAATCATGGGTTGCTTGAAGATATCAAAAACAAATTTTCGTCCATGATCGCTTCTTCGGATGTTGCATCGTTGGAAGACGATGGGAGATCACATAGTTACTCCACGAAAACTAGGGCTTTCTTTGATTTGGATTTTTTGAATTCTAGATTGAACTCTTGTAAAATTGCTATCCATTTTGAATATTTCCCCCCCACAAACTATCGCAACAATATATAAGTCATGGGGTTGCAATTTGACAAAATGGTAGTTTTTCTGAAGAGGACATAGTGTCGAAATATCTGTATCGCTTGAATAGCTGCAAGAGCTAGCTTTTCAACATAGGAGTTCTTCATTTCCGTATCATTTAAGTTTCGTCTTAAATAATATATAGGATGTTTAATTCCATCATCTTCTTGAACTAAAACCATCGCTATGGTTGTATCTACTGCAACCAGATACAAGTTAAAGTCTTTTTGATAATAAGGAGAATACATTAATGATGCTTTTATTATGGATTCTTTTAAAGCATCAAAGGAAGCTTGCACGACCTAATCCCAAATGAAGGGTACTTCTTTTTTCAATAGATGAGTATAACCTTTAGCAAGTTCGGCGTAATTTGGAATGAACCTCCTCAAAAAGTTTGCTTTCCCTTGGAGTTTCTGAATCTGAATCAAATTTGAAGGTGGAGGCAAATCAATGATTGCCTGAACCTTACATGGGTTGAGACGAATCCCATCCTTTGAGACCACAAAGCCAAGTAAATGACCATAACTGATACAAAACACACATCTGAGTGGATTGAGTCATATATTGTAGTGTAGGCAATGTAGAAATATCACTCTCAAATGCTGCGGATGATCGGTCTGCTTTTGTGAATGAGATGGAAGATCGTTGAGATATGGTTGAACAATGTTCTTGATGTCATGGAAAGCATAATTCATTGCTCTCTGAAATGTTGCCCCTACATTCTTTAAACCAAAGGGTAGCTTGCGATATGTGAATGTACCGCATGGACAAATAAATGCAGTCTTTGACTGGTACTGTTGGTGGATATTTATTTGATTATACCCGGAAAATCCATCCATAAATGAAAATATTTCACATCCGGTGCATTCATCAATTATCTGGTCAATGAAGGGCGTAGGGTAGTTGTCTTTCGAACAAACTTGATTTACATCCTTATAATCGACACACACTCTAATCATTCCTTGTTTCTTCATCACAAGAACAATATTTGTTACCCAATCAGTTAGAGGAACTGGGTAAATAAAACTAGCATGGAGGAGTTTTTCAACTTCCGCCTTGATGGTAGCGGCTTTCTTGGGGTGCCCCTGCTGGAGCCGTTGTTGTACCGGTTTGACATATGGATACATCTTAATTTCATGTTCAACTATGCTCAAGTCAATGCATGGCATTTCGTCATACGACCAAGCAAAGACATCTCTAAACTTGTAAAAAAGAGCATTATATATTTCCAGTTCTGAAGAAGAATAGGATTTGCCGACATGAATATTCTCTACAACATTTGTTTTGGTTGAGATATTTATGGTGATAATCTCTTCAATATTGGATAGGTTTCGCTTAGAATCCACCATATTTACAGTATTTGACAGAAAGTCAAAAACTGAGGGATGATCAAGGTCACTGGAATGATCCTCCTTACAATCTGGAAGATGGGAACGATGGTGGTAATCTTCCCATGGTGCCCCATCAATCATCATTGACTAAAGAATTCCTTCGTCCGTAGAATGTGCTTGCGACCAAGGATCTGAAGGGGTACCATATTCCTTAGACCTATCTAGCCAAACGCTTGATGAGTGTTGATTCGAGTTTGTCTCCCATGCCGAAAACATTGATTGCTATAATATTTGCATTGGGATTAGAGGCAATACCTGCTAATGATCCATATTAATATCATTTTCTGACATCTTTTGAATAGAAGATATCATATTGCAGGTTCCCACCTTGGCCACTTCCACCAAATTGATTAGAGGTGGTAGGGAAAAAGTCCCCATTAATATAGGGTATTTTAGTAGGCCTACTCTAATATTTTGAAGTGAGTGAGGGCTTCCATGGATCATCGGAATGCTTTTTGTAACTTGTGAACTGTTGGGGAGAAATGTTTGTTGGTCGATGATTGTAATTCTTCCTTGGAAAGGAAATGTAATCTTCCTAAAGTAGGTCAACACAACGACAACCCTGGTATATATCTAGGGCCTTCCTAGTAGGATCTTGTAATCAAGGTTTCCGTCGATAACTTCAACATCAATTTCTACTGTTTTCCACCCAGTTCGACTTGCAAGTTACTCAATATCCCATATGGGGTGTATGTTCATCCATCAAATGCTTTTAATGTCGTCGACGATCACGACAAGGTTGGAGATCCTAAAGTTTTCCAGCAACTCATCAACATAATGCATGTAGATTCCCCCTCATCAATAATTGTTTGATGAACAATTTGGTTGAGGCCTTTCACTTGAATAAGGAAAGCTAGTTGAGCTGGTAACTGAGGGTCATATCCTTGGTGACCCTACCAACCAGGTGTTCCAGATCAGGGGCAAATCTATCCCCTTTACTGTTGTGGACATCCATATTTTGACCAGTTTATTGAGGTGTGGCACCCCTCTCTCATTATTAGGTTCTACTCGTGGGGGCGAATCTGTGAGAGAGTACATTCGCCGGTACTACATGATCCTCTGGATCCTCTGGATCTATGGAGATGACATGATTGAAAAAGAAGAGGGCAGCCGTTTCACCACTGTTGTTTAATGTAGGCATTGCCTCCACCCATTTAGTAAAGTAGTCTACAGATTCAGAGTTCCATAGGCCATAGTCACAGATCATGGATCACATTTTTGCAATCAAATAATGGTTGATTTGGCTACAAAATTAGGATTGTCCCACGACAACTCTACTCCATATTACCCGCAAGCTAACGGACAAGTTGAGGGAATCAACAAGGTCTTGAAATGCATGCTGCAAAGGATGATTGGAGTCCATAAACGGAGTTGGCACCTAATCCTGTACTCAGCGTTGTGGGCATACTGGACATCAATGAGGAATGTGACCAGGTTTACACCTTTTCAATTGGTGTATGGCCTAGAAGCGATCTTGCCAGTTCAGTGTGAAATCTCGTCCCTCAAGCTCGTGGTCAACCTTCTCCCCAAAACTTCAGAATAAGAGGCTCATTTCTTGGAACCACCGTGATGTAGCTTCGGCTAACGAAGCCCATAAGAAATGATTCAAAGCATAGTTTGACAAAAATGTCAAACCTCGTGTCTTCTTAGAAGGCGACCTAGTCTTACTTTACGACTAGGAGTTCGATGAGTTAGGAGCAGGTAAGTTCAAATCTTTATGGATGGGTCCTTATATTGTTAAGAGTGTATTAGCAAAAGGAGCCTACGAGTTGATGGATTATGATGGGATTCCAATGGTGCAAACCCGCAATGGGTTGTACCTCAAGCGTTACTATGCTTAATTCAGCATGGTAACCCCTATGCTTTTGTTATGTTTTTGTTTTCAATAAGGGTAATTTTTTTAGTTAGGTAATCCACTTTTCGCATTTTTTGCAGATGTCAAACCTATTGGAATCATTTGTTGGATATGCCGATGGAGCGAGTCGTAGTTCGCGGAATCTATCTTCTGCAGCCTGGGCCATCTTCGATCGTAGCGATGAGTTAGTGAGTTTCAGAGGGGTATGTATTGGTCGATCAACGAACAATATTGATGAATAAAACACGTTGATAGAAATCCTCTCTGATACCATGACACATGGCATACGTCGACTTGTTGTCAGGCTAGACTCACAACTCGTCATTCTACAACTCACTGGTATCTACTCTGTACGGAATCCAGCTATCTATCGCATGTTCCTAAGGGTCAGGATTTTGGAAAGGCAGTTCGATTACATTCAATATCAACATATTTCTAGAGATTTAAACACATTAACAGAATCATTGGAAAATTATGTGTTAGATAGACATTTGAAACATTTATAAAAAGAAGCATTTCATTAATATTTGCGACAAGATCATGTAACTTAACCAAAATAAAGCTCCGAAAATAAAAAATATATATATAAATGTTTATGTTTTATACATAATGTTCTACAACCAAGACAAAATCATTCAAATGACCCAAAAACTACAAATTCTAGGGGCCACCCTAGTCTAATGATGCTAGTGATAACAAGTTACCGCTTGTGCAATCATGCATAAAAGCCTAGTCCATCGACTCGGCACACCAATGGTATGTTGTTGCAACCTTAGAGGCAGCTCATCGGTCCTCACGTCTGGAATAACAAGAGTGAGACCCTCGACCCTATCCTGCAATGTTGAAAGAGTCTCAGCCACATCAAGGTCACGGAGGATAGCCCTCCCCACAGCCTCTCCTGCTGGAATGACAACTGGTGCTCTTGGGTGTACTGCTGGTCGAACTGGTCCAATGTATGCATGAGCACATGAGTTTAATTAGTCTTGATCAAAGAAAGCATAAGAACATTATGAAAACAATAAATAGAGATATGGTCAGAGAATTTACCTATGGCACCCCACTGCTTGCCAACTGGCAGCACCAAATCTGAGTCACACCGGAAATCCATGACAACATATGGAAAGTCAGCATAAACTCTCTCCTGATGATTGAACCACTCAAAGAAGGTATCAGAGAAAGAAATCTGGGACTGGCTAGCATGTCAGGCGATGAGGTCAACCCATCTCTGCATCCATGGCAAGCCGATCCAAAGGTTTTGTTATCGGGAAGTCTAGTGTCCACTCGGAGCTGCTAGTCCCACTAAGACTGGTAGCTATCTTAGAAACAAACAAACTAAAACTACTTTCGCTTTTCTTTATGAGAAGTGGATAAGAGGGGAACAAAGTATATGAACCTCAATATTGTGTTTGGTTCCTTGCTTAGTTCCTCTCCCTTTTGACAGATCTTTGCCACTTCTCTTTCATCTACCCAGCTTCAAGGAGCACCTATGGAATCAAAGCAACATAATACTACCGAAGAACAAAGATCTACAATCATAAGCAATACAGGACCAGATATGTATTGGACACACAAATGCATATATCATCAAACATACAAGAATGTGGAGGAAAACTTGAATAGCTTTATTAATATCAAGAATAGAAAAGAGGATTACAACCAATTTTTCTGACCTGGCATCATCCTCTCAGCATGAAAGCCCTTCTTCACCTCATGAAAAGCTTAGATCACCCAACACTATGATGTTGCACCAGGAAACCAACAACACTTCCTTACAAGATACAATATTCTAGCCTCTGTATCTCTGTGATGAGGGATCCATATATAGATGATTGCAGGGGGTGAGTCAGCTTCTGGGATTTTGATTAGTGTCCTCCCTCTAATATTTCTTGATTCCACTTGGAGATTGATGATCTCTTACTCATCCTTGGGCGAATTCAGAGAGGCAAGTGTCACAGGAGAAGTTTCTGGAAGATTCCATGATGATCCACCTTGAAAACTATTTCTGCCATTTGTCTACTCTCACCCATCGCACCCTACAGAAGGGCTTTCCAGTATGCATTGCACCCTTTACACTAAGCAGGTGAGATGCATCATGCCCTCTACACTAGGCAGTCTGTATGGTCCAGTTTTGACCAGTTCTGAGCAGTTTTCTGTGGAGAACTTCTGGGAGATGATGCAATTAGTTGACCTTGTTCCTTTAGGGCATGAAGAAACACTTTTAGGGACTTAGGAGCCCTTGGTTTATGGACATGTATGATTGGGATTGCAGCACCCAAAAATTTCTATAACAGTTTCCCCCTAAAGCATGAGGTCATTAATCTTTTGATTTCGGGTGAAATGCTTTATCATGAGGATCTGAAGTTTTTTCGAGCTGGAAGGTGATCTGTAATAAGATACAATACAATACATTATCTTCATAATATTTTTCATGATCTAGCTGAGGTGGGCATTCCCATGCTCAGCTTTATAAATTCATTTTCATGTACATAGGACAGACAACCGTCTGTGTAGCAGACTGATGATTCAGACAGAGTCATCATCCTTTGATTCGGATGATCATCTGTTCAAAAATGATGTACATTTGATGTCTTTATATTCCTGAATATATCGCAGCTCGGATGGATGAAACTAGATATGGGGTCTTCAAACTCGTTCAATCTTCACTCGGAGTACAATTCGATCCATGTGAAGGATGTTCTGGAGTCGAACATGGAAAGACATCGCTTGATTACCAGCCAATGATGTAAGCTGTTAACAAGCACGAGAGGAATCACCGATAATGATGATGACCCTCAAGGTACTATAGTACAATTTGCATGGTGTGAAAAAGGGACTTGGCATCGAACACCACGAAAAATATTTCGGTTGAAGGCCATTGATGTAAACCTATCGCTGGAAGTGAGAAACTTGCCATTGAGGCATGCAAGCTTCAAAGTACTGAAAGGGTTGTTCCTAGGTTGACTTCTTGGATAATGAGTTGATGTCGACAAGAAGTGACCCATCGTAGGAGGGCCTTAATGAATCCCACATCTATGACACGGAATGGAGCAAATGATTTTGGAGGTGAAAAAAATTCGATGATACAAGGTTGAGGGTGGTGGTCATGAAAAAATGGAGCGTGAATGTATTGCAGTAGATGAGACACAGGTGAATTCTCTAAGTGACTTCTCTTGAACATACCGGCGACACTGAAAATGGATTGGTAGTGTTAACCCCAAAGATGGATGGTGCGACGGACCAATGGTGATATGATCAGTGAACGAAATACCCCAAACTGACTTGGACGTGGAGTGAAAGTGTCATGTTCAAGAGCGACTTGCTACCAATAAAGTTTCTTCAAGTTTTCTTCCCAATTTTCCCCAGTCATTGCTGACTAGTACCTCTTTATTTTTATCAAGCTTGAGGAGGATAACATATGCTTGTTCTATAATTTGCACTTCGGGCGAACCCATCGCTATGTTTTAATGAGCCTAGCAACAGTGAAACTCGTTCTTGTCTATATGACAAGTTTGTCGCTATTGATTTTAACAAGTTTAACGACAATGATAACTCGCTCATTTTTAAATTTTAGAGAGTCTAAGAAGGGATGGAAAGGAAACTCCAATAATCCCTTTTCGTCATATAATCCCTCAAGTTAAAAAAAGTCTAAAATAATACGAAAGGGATGAATTTTCGATAGTTTTAACAAGCCGAACAAGACAAGCGCTCGATGTTTTTGTGTAATAATCCCTCAGGTCCAAAAAGATTAAAATTTAGAGGAGGTATAGCACTTCTGGTAGCTTTAACGAGCTAGAGAGGCCAATCGCTCGACAATATTTTCATATTTTATGAGTCAGGTGAAAAGAGCTTAAAGGAAACTCGTTTTTTGAGGAACGCGTGATAATTTCAGGTAGCAGCTGATTCCAGGTAAGGTTTGGAATTTTCCAATCACGGCAATGTCACAAGGATGGCTAACAAGATCACTCGTCACAGATGTTCCTCAAAAAGGGTAAACAATCAAATGGAGGCGTATGATCGGCCAAATAGAGTGGAGGTGATGATGAGAACATGACCAAGGCTCAAAAGCTGATGATAATGCATTCGCAATGGTTATTTATCAGAGATTAGTTCATTTTTTAATGAGCTTAAACTTTGGGGGAAACATTTGCTCATTGCTTAGGTTTAATTTTTAGCGAGCTTGAACTTTACATAAAAAATGCTCGTGCCAGTCATATAACAAGGATATATCACCATAGATTCCATTTTTTATGGAGCTTGCACCTTTCAAAGCTTTGCCCCGCATCCTTTCTTTATGAAAGTTAGGAATGACCAATCCTATGAGTTTAAAGGGCTTGAGAGTCTACAAACTAAGAAAATAAATGGTCGCTCTTTGCTTGCATGCAAAAAGGTTTGCATGCCCTTGGGTATAGTGAAACATTTCCTGGCTACCATTTAGAAGTTCTCGCATCTGCAAGACAGTTTCCATCCACATAGCAAATAGAAACACTTCCTGGCTTAGTCCATCTGGACAAAGGTGATTCTAACTCCAACCACCTAACCTTGACAAGGCAATCTTATTCCAGTCTAATCCCATTTTCCTATATGGACGGGTGTCGGACCAATCATTTTCCTTCGCGGAAACCTACCCTATACCTAGAGTTTCCCTGTCAGAGCAGGTCAGGGTGCATACCCCGTGGGTTTTAGTCATGTCCTCCCGAACTACTCGCGCTCTTTAGGTGGACGAACTAGAGATTGATGAGACATTCCTTACATGAAAAGACCATTTAGGGATGGCATTTGACTATTAGCTATGTGTGAGCCGGGGAACGAAAGTTGGTCTATGAGTTGGACCACTCGGCCTTCGTGTGGAAAACACATTACTCTAAAGTGTGAGGAGACAGTGGCTCCCATGCTATAAATATAGTCGCACCCAAGTAGTAGATTATAGTCTAGAGGTCCTTGGACTACCATTACGTTCATATAAACGATTTTCCTTCTCAACGTTATGGGCACATTGAGAAGGATCCCTAACGGTTGACTGGTTCATTTGTCAAAGCTTTTCATATTTCTCATCTCAGGCAGAAGCGATGGCGAACCAAGCGCTTTCCAAGTAGTCGAGGAAAGGATACTCACAGAATCCCCTTCATTTATGATGGTATCGGCCATGACCATTCTGTAAGCTTGTACAATGATTCAGAATGTTAAACTAGTTGGTAAACGGGGTCTACCTAGTAGATTCCAATCGAAGGAAACTACTAGGTTGCTTGGAGGTGGGATCAAATAGATGGCCAGATATGACTCTGACGAACTTCATTCCTGCAGTAAAGGAATGGGTAGATTTCCCCCATGTTTATCGGAGTCTGTGTTTACGAAAAGAATTTGAACGGTGTTGTTCTCATTCTCTTCAATGACTGTATCATCTCAAGACAGACCTTCTGAAGGCAAGACCGGGTCAGCTGCCACCTCAACCTTTTGACTTTCATTTGGTATGGATTCAGAGGGTTTATCTTCAATTATATATGCTTCGAATGACCACAATGGCATGTCAGTCGGATTTTCAACCAGTGATGGACTCGACAAGAGTTTCTTATATCCAGGAGGATGTCATGGTGGTGAAGCTAGATGGTTATCCAAAACTCTTTTAGCTTCATCTAGGCAGGGGCAACGGTGGACGACATGATCACCTTCACACAATTTACAAGGAAATTTACAATTCCTTTTTTGTCCAGATACTTTGCTTTCACTAGTTGACGGTGTACTTTCAACACGATCAGAGGTTGATGACACTGGATTGTGCAAACGAGGAGACCAGTCCCTTAAGATCCGAGGGATGCAAGGACAATCTCGATGATAGTGGTCTCCTTTGCAAATGACACATGGATATTTAGGCTTGGATGGTGCAGTGTGTGGATTTTCGCTAGATGATGCGTGGTTGCCCATTTTTTCCTTTGGCTCCTTCTTCTTCTTTTCCTTCTCCTTCCCCTTCTTCTCCTTCTTAGTTACTTGATCTTCAGCTTTACCAGCTTCATCAAGTGAAGAGCAAGGAGGAGAGGGAGAAACAGATGAAGTAGAAGGTTGGGGGGTGACTCTAGTATCATCTAGTTGCTGACTTGATTGTTCAGTGATTATAGTATTCTGAATGACAGAGGTAGAGAAGAGCCATATGGGCAAGCCAATCGTCAACCTTGGAAGTGACAATGTGGCCATATAGGGTGCAACAACATCTCCCCAAGAGGATAAAGGACTAGGATTTCCTCCAAGGGGAAATCCTTGGTTGGTAGACTCCATTTTTCTCAACCTAAAGACCAACGAGGGAACAGTGATGTTATTCCAATTAAAATAAATTTTAGACGCTTTGACACAAATTGTTTTTCCAATTTTTAAGAGTCAAGAAAAAACAAAAGATGACTCTAGTCGCCTTCGATTTTTAATGAGCCTGAAGTGACAAGTGCTCAGATGGACCTTTTCCTTTAAGGAGTCTAAAAAGGAATGAATGAGACTACTCTGGAAATCTAGATAGAGGGATTACCAAACTAATCACAAAACTACAGAATAATTTTTACGGTACGGTAGTCAGTCTTCCTAAATGTTGTGTTTAGTGCATTGCGATTGATAGGGCAGCAGACACGGCTTCCTAAGGATAAAGGATATAGCCTATTGTGGTCTCCCAATATATACTCAACGGTATGTGGGAGCACAAGTCCGTACTGGCACTTTTCGTCTCAAAGAGGAGGAATCACTCAACCAGCAATGAAAGCGATAGTTACCAGGCTTTACGACACTGGAATACGTCTCTAGCCTAGACTTCTAGATGTTGTGTGTTAGGTTCCAAAGCATTTTTATGTTCATTGATTTTATTTTACAGTTGATCTTGCTTAAGAAATTTTCCTTTTAGATTCACCACGTGATGTATATATACAATTCCTAAAATTCAGTCTAAGATGATAAACAATGGTTTAATATTCTTTTGCAATGAAAATCATAGCTACGAAGGAAAGAAAAATGAGATTCTTTCAACATAGAGCACAGAGCACACACTAAATGCACTGTCCTAAATCAAACCAACAAGCAGTCTAAATGAAAATGCACATGCATGTATTTGGTTTCAACCTTCTCAATGTGTGAATGATAAGAAGAATGCTAAGTACAAATCTGAATTATCTTTTCAAAGTGACAATAAACAATTTTCTCTTCAAAACGAAAGGAAGATAACGACGACACTTTGCAAGTTCGAATTGAAAATTGTTTTTGACACTTGAAAAACTACTAATTCAAATCAAAATGGTGACTCCACTGGGGAGCAAATAGATTGTTTGCTTGTCTATATTTGTTTGTTTTATAAACTTACACACGGATCTTGATGTCAAGCCAGCTAGCCTTCGAACTGAATTTGCTATGCAAGTGCAAACTATATCAATGTTGCTTCAGTCTATCTCTGTTTTGTTTATAAAATAGACAATCGATTTTCAAACATTGTAATTACCCTAGTGATGGCTCTAGTAGCCTCATTAGATCAACCCCTATAATTTATATTTACTGAACATCACTTGCTCGGCCTAAAGCCCTGAACTGAGCTGCAAACTGTGACCAAACGCCAAGTAAAAGTCTCGCACTGGTACCATTGCACCCTCTCTTCAAGGAAGTATGTATGTGTTGAAGAGGTAAATCCCCTCCGTGGACAAAGGTGATCCCTACTAGCCTAAACCGGGTCTAGCAACAATCATCAAATGCCATAGTGCAAGTTCCTAATTGAAAATTAACAGACCAACGATGAAGTCCTACCTAGATTCCAACGCTATTGATTGTAGGAGAGATGGTGCTCTCGTTCCTATGCTCTGACAGATCACAATCCTCATGATCTCCATGAATGGACACCTGAACATACAAGAAACAATACAAACGCAAGCATAAAATACGGCATACGCAACTATATGTCAGTCAGAAAAGACATAACTCATCATCATCATAAATAATAACAAGAGTGGAACCATAACCAATAGTCGTTCATTAATAATCAATCAAAGGGGAGTACAAGCAATGTTCTGATGCTGGATTCTCCTTTGGTGGTAGTCAGCAGCACATGTCTCGCAGAGCCTGTCAGGAATAAGGACAAGCCTCTCTCTTTGGATCTTGGACAATAGTCTCCTTTCTTGGATTTGGCCTTAAGGGAATCAAGAAGGCTCTTACAGCATGAAGTTCTTGGGAATTTGGGAATTCTGAAACTCTGGAACTAGCTTGCAAAGGAAATGGGTAAGATTTTATAGATGGAGGAAGGGGAGTTGGGATCATAACCAATAATAATGGGATTAGCCATATCATCAAGGAAGCTTCCATGGGAGGTGGCAAACCACTTCCTCTCTATGGAAATCTGTAGCTGAACCACCCAAATCAAGATAGATAACAGTCCAGGAATTTGTTAGGACGAAACTTCTGCCATTTATTTGTAAAAAAAAACCTTTGAATATGGTTGGCGTGGGTGCGACTCTATGACAGAGCGCCAACTGGCGCGCCCTCTTTGGAGGATTTGCCCCCTTGGCGCGAGGGCTGAACTATGGGATCACGCCAATGGAAAAACAATTGTTTTTAGGGTTTTTCAGCAGGAGATGTCTTCAGGGCAAACAAAGCTCATGTTTAGAGGAATGCAATGCAAGTGTTTTTAGGTCATGTCACTTCTCATAGGTCCTAGAATGAGTCCTCCAATATGCGGGAGAGGGGTAGTAGGGATGGTGACAAATTGCTGTGTAACAGATGCCCCCTAAAGCATGAGGCCCGAGAGAGAGAGGGGTGAAATGCTTTACGAGAACATGTCAAACCAAAAACACTACCGCTGGAAAACCTGTGTGGAGAAGTACAACTGATATCTCAAATAGATGATATATGTGGTATGGGCGCAGCCATCCATATCAGAGTACATAATAATCTAGATCCAAGGTATGGGCACAACCATCCAGTGAGGATCGATAAATAGACTCAGGCATGGTCGCAACCATCCAGTGAATGAGTCATGTAACAATCATAATAATCCACAAAATCACAGCCTGGATCTCAACAGACAAAATCCAGGGTCTTGCGCTCCATCTCGATCCGACCAAAGTACAAGTTCAAGCATGCGAATATAGGAGCTGAAGTCAAACATGCAGGAACATCATCTGATTACTAGCCAATGGTGAAAGCTATTAACAGATGCAAGAGGTACCACCAATAATGACAATGGCCCTCAAGGTACTACATGTACAATCTACGGAGTGTGAATACATGAGCCGGTGTCAAACACTTGTAGAATCATTCGATCAGAGGCCAATAATGAAAACCTTGCATCGAATGTGAAGAACTTGCCATTGAGGCATGTAGGCTACAAGGTACCAGAAGGGAGTCTCTAGATCAGCGTCCTAGATAATGAGCTGAAGTCGATAGGAAGTGACCTCGACCGAAGGTGGGCCATAGTGTTTCCCACATCGTCGACGCGAGACAGAGGAAGATAATGTTTTTGTGAGTCAGGATTATATGAGTTATCAGGGGGAGGTTGATATTTTGTAGAGGTCAACTTCTCTTGAACATATCAGTGGCACGATAGTGGACTTGGCAGTATTTAACATCAATCGATCAGAGGTCATGGTGACAAGGCAAAGAGCAGATGAGAAGTCAAACAGGATCACCCAAACCCATGGAGGCAAGTGAAAAACGAGATGAGATGTTCCCACCCTGACATGAATGCAGACAAGTGTCATGTTCAAGAGCGACATACTGCCGACACGACAATGATTTTGGTTCCATTTTCCCCACCATTTCTGGCGAGTACCCCAATTATTTTTATTAACAAGATTGAAGGGGATAGCATATGCTTGTAAAACGTCAGTTCGATAGAATCCAATGTCATCAAGTTTTAATGAGTCTGACAAAGGGAGAACTCGACATCTTTTCATGTTTAGAGAGTTTGAAAGGACAACAGAAAAGTAAACTCCAAAGGTCCCTTTTCATAAATAGTTCCTTAGACCCAAATAGGTAGAAAATGAAATCCGAGGATACCTCCTAGTCGCGATAGGCTAGGGTATTCCTTTTTCGTAAATAATCCATCCCAGCCCGGAAAAGGGAGAAACGTATATTAGGTACATGTCGTTTCGCATCCATTTTAATGAGATCAAAATGACAAGGGCCTCGACAATCTTTTCATGTTTAGAGAGTCAAAAAAGAGCTAAAAGATGACTCCAGAATGACTTTTTCGTGTATTTACCGAGTCCGAAAAAGTATAACATATAATTCGTTTCACCGTTAAGTCACATAAAAAACATGTTGCTGCACAAAGAGCAAGTGTAAAACCCATTTTTGACAAAAAATATATTAAAATATTTAGAAAAATAACTTTCACAACCTATTTTGAGTTCAAAAAGTTATAAATATGTCAAATGGTAAAAATAAAATTACTTTTTACTATTTACCTCACTGAAGAGCAGCAGTGGTCCATTTGGTGTGCGAACTTCTGACGGTGATTGTGATAGATCCCTGCTACCATTTAGAGCTCCGTCAGTTCCAGGTAAGAGGCGCTTCCTAGTACTCCATTTCAATCCATTTTTTGATAGTTTCCTTTTGCACATTAGATTTATGTGGAAGGATTTAAAAATTTAGGGCCACGCCCATTGGCATGAGTATTAGGCACAGACCTGCGCCAATGGGCTTTTATATGCCAAAGGCCCGCGCCAATGGGCGCGACTGTTTTAGTAACCGTTGCACCAACGGCAGAACCTAAATTTCGCCTTAAATTTCGGATTTGTAGTTGATCTGAATGTATTTTTTTGGCCTAACAGAGATCTAATCAAGGGTTCTTGATCATATGGATGTAGGAAACTGAGCAAAATAGTGATTGAATGGAAAGAGAGGGAGCATGAGAGAGAGGACGAATTAGCCATGGAAGATGAAGTTTGCATGGGCGCCCTTAGGAATTGCGGGTTGAAGAAATTCTTCCTGACACCTTATTTACGAGCTCAACCTGAGCTCTTACAGTACTTGATCAACATTTGGGATGAGAATGAACAAGTGTTCAGACTGCGGGATCAAGTATTAGAACTGGAGGTTTCTGACATCTACTTTATCACCAGATTGTCACGCAGAGGTTCGGTGCCCATACTGAGAGGGAGTAGACCATATGGCGAGAAAATGGGTGAGGTGATGGCACGAGTGTGCCTAGGGGCACAATTTAGATCCGGGAGTGTGAAGGTAGACATTGCTACTATTTGAGATCTAGCACTCAGGGTGGTGCTATTTGCCATCACGCGAGCTATGGGGGCGTAGGCACCACACAAGGTGACAAAAACTCAGCTCTTATTGGCCTCAGAGTGTATGAATCCCACGATATTTGATTGGGCCATAGTAGTGAAAACAAATTGGAAGAGACAGCTCATGAAATGCAAGTGAGGCAAACTGAAATAGTTTGGCTACGACTCTATCCTGGTATCATTCATTCTAGAATGATTACCAATCTTCCAAGGCCAAGGGGCCATAGTAGCTGATCTAGTACCACGAGATCCAAGAATGGCTCACTGGGCAGCATTGACACCCAGAGGAGGAGGGGGCCAATAGATGTCCTGGAGGCCAGAATTTTTTGGGTGGCTACATCATCAGTTGATCGTAGTCAAAGATTGGCCATATGCAGGGACCGATTTCACTGGTGATCCAGATCTCCCACTACCAGAGGGAGATGAGTGGGATGAAGAGCTGGGTATGATCTCTTTTTGATTTTATGTTTTATGATTTTTTTGTTAATACATGTCCGTTCTAACGACAGTTATATGTGTATGTAGATGTCAGCCCAGAGAGACCAGCCGATATGTTTCCCATTTCATGGAGAACTCAGCCCACAGCTGACCCTTAGGCAGAGGGTTCCGAGGGAGGAGAGTTGATCCAAAACCTCGAGAGGATCACCCAGGGGATTCCAAACTATGCTCGGTTGGCAGATGTCCCACTGGCATAACAGATACATACAGTGGGAGTGCCTAGTCATCTCCACTGTCTTCTGAGACGCTTAGTGTGTGCGGTGACGTGTTATCATGAGCATCACAGAGATTAAACACCTAGGGTTTATTTTCATGCATATTTTTTGAGAGACATGTTGTCTCCGGATGTATTAAGACGAACATGTATATTTTTTATCTATGTGATGCACGTTGTGCAAACATTTCGACACACACACACACACACACACACACACACACATATATATATACATATATATACATATGCTTATGGTTTATTGTGTTTTTTATGCTTCTTTTGCTATTTTAATTACATGTTATGCAAATGTCTGTCTAATACATAATTGGCTAATGCATCAGTTAACGTATTTAATCGTCTTGGAATGTGTTGATATGTGATGAAGTCAAAATTCCTTTCTAACAACTTAACACGTAGATATAACCTTAGAATCCGATGGTCTCTAACGGAATATCGCCCATTGAACTGGTGGACGACAAGTTGAGAATCCAGGTTCACAACCAATGTTTGAATACCAAGATTGATCGCCTTGGCCAGTAACTCAATAACAACACTATACTCAGCAACATTGTTCGTGGTACAACCTAGACAAACCCCTTCAAGGTCTATTAGCTCACTATGAGGATCATAGATCACCCATGTCGTAGAAGACAGGTTGCATGTACTACGGGAGGCGCCATCGGCAAAACCAACATAAGGTGAACCAGACATCTGTACAAGAAGCAAAAGGACACAATAAGCGGAAATCATGCCAGCACACCAAGCCAAAAACATGAAAACACACACACACAACACACCTGCTAAAGCACACGTATGTACAAATCAGAGTGCCTGGAATTCACACATAATATTTTTTTAAGTAAAGCCCATTCCAGGGCTTATCTAGAGGATTCCCTTCATAGTCAATCAGCTCATAGGCCCCTTTCTACAAAACTCTCTTTACAATATAAGGCTCGTGCCACATGGTTTCGAATTTGCATGCCCCTATCTTATCATTGGCTTGATCGTAGAGCAGGACTAAATCTCCCTTAACAAAAGAACAAGGATGAATAGTGTGATCGAAGTGAGTTTTCACTCTCTTCTTCTGTGCTTCGATAGCTAGAGAAGCTAGTCGACGAGTTTTGCCTAGCCACTCCAGGTAAAGAAGGCGTTCCTCTATCAGAGTAGCGTCGGGGAGTAATTCGATGGCGAATTTTAAAGAAGGGATCTTGCACTTGATGGGAAGGGTAGCCTCCAGTCCATAAACCAATTGGAATAGAGTGAAACCGATGGAATCCTTCACATAGGTTCGATAGGCCCACAAGGAAGAGAACAACATCAAGTGCCAGTTGGGCTTGTGCATGCCAATGGTTCATTGAAGCATTGTAACTAGAACCTTGTTGACGGCTTCTACTTGGTCGTTGGCTTGAGGATAGTACGAAGTCAACCTATCGTGTCGTAAGCCCAACTGGGTTGTAAGCTCAATCATCATATGATTATGGAAATGCTTGTCGTGATCAGTGACAATGGCCTAAGGGACTGCAAACTGTGAGATAACATGATTAAATAAAATCTGCACTCCTGTGTGACCGTCTTCAGATAATGTGGGCATTGCCTCCGCCCATTTTGTGAAGTAATCAATGGCAACGATGATATACCCATGCCCCCCGGCTGAGTGAGGGTTACAAGTCATATAATCAATGCCCCATTTTGCAAAAGGGCCGATGGTAACAATGGGGTGCAGTGGAGCGGGAGGCGCACGCATCTTCCATTGGTAGATTTTGCACTCGTGACAAGAGAGGACGACAAGAATGTAGTCCTTAAAGATGGAGGGCCAAAATTAACCAGCGCAAAGGATTTCCTGAGCAGTAGCATATCCGGACATGTGACCACCATAGGCGCTAAAATGGTATTCATTTAAAACTCGCTCAGCTTCCTCAAGTGTTAAACATCGGCGGAGAATAGATTCAGCGCCGAGACGGTACTAGGTGTCCCCAATAATGCGATATGGTTGAGATTGATGGTGAATCTGTCGTCGAGCATCCTTAGATATCTTGGGACGAAAAGAGGACGTCTGTAGATAGACAATGATATCCCTGTAGTAGGGATCGAGGGTGTTGATTAAGAAGAGGGTTTCGTCAGGAATATGGTCCTCTAACTGAGAGGGCATGGTAAGAGATGGCAAAGAGCACAACAATTCAGCAAAGACGAGGGATTTCTTCGACTTGGCAGTAGTGAATTCCAAGTCAAACTCTTGGAGGATAACAATCCACTTCGAGTACTTATTGCCCAACAATTGATGCGATAGGATGTTCGTCATCGGGTTGCAATCCGAAATCACTGTCATAGTGCGCAACAGGATATAATGGCGGAAACATTGGATGGCACAAACGGTGGCCAATGCCAACTTCTCGATGTGAGCGTATCGAGATTCCGTATCTAATAGATTGCGGCTGAGATAATAGATGACGTGCTCAATGTCATCATCATCATCTTGAATGAGAACCATGCCAATAGTGGTATCGGCAGCGGCCAGATACAAAGTGTAATCACGTGGTAATTAGGAGGACGCAACAAAGGAGCAGAAACAAGGAGAGCCTTGAGGTGCTCAAAGGACTCTTGAGCAGCGGCATACCAATGAAAAGGGGTGTCCCGCTTTAGTAACCGCATAAAACCTTTGGCCACCTCGGCATGGTTGGTAATGAAGAGTCGTAAAAAATTCGCTTTACCCTGTAAGCTCTGCAATTATTGCAAAGAAGCGGGGTGAGGAAGATTTAGAATGGCCTTGACTTTAAGGGGGTCTAGATGGATAACCTCTTGGGAGACGATGAACCCGAGAAGTCTGCCAGATTCTACGTAGAAGACACACTTATGCAGATTGAGCCAAATATGGTAGTGTCGACAGCGGAGAAAGATTTCGCGAAGATGAGCGGGATGGTCCTGACGCTTAGCTGAATGAGATGGTAGATCATCTAGGTAAGGTTGCACGGTGTGTTGAATATCATGGAATGCATAGGAAATCACGCACTGGAAGGTAGCATCGATGTTCTTTAGGCTGAAAGGGAGCTTTTTGTAGGCAAAAGTGCCCCAGGGACAAATAAAGGTGGTTTTGTGCTGATCGACTGGCGCAATATTGATATGGTTATAACCAGAAAAACCATCCATGAATGAGTACATTTTGCTTCCGGCACACTCATCAATGAGCTAGTCAATGAAGGGTGTGGAGTAGTTATCCTTGGGATAGGCTCGATTAATATCACGGTAATCAACATAGAACCTGACGGTGCCTTGCTTTTTATTCATAGGGACAATATTGGAAACCCAATCTGTGAGTGGGATGGGGTAGATAAAACCAGCCTTGTGAAGCTTTTCAACTTCCGCTTTAATGGCTGCAGCCTTTCGGGGGTGCACAGGGCATAAATGTTGTCGGATAGTCTTAGCTCCCGGATATGTGGGTATCTCATGCACCACAATACTTGGGTCAATGCCGGGCATTTCTTCGTAAGGCCAAGCAAACATGTCATGAAATTTGTGAAAAAGACCAGTATAACGCTGAATCTCCTCAGGAGTACAAGTTACTCCAACATGGATATGCTTGACAATCCCTGGTTTAACAGAGATGTCGATCGGCTGGGTTTGCGTGATGTTTCCCATGTTCCCTTCAGAGGACACTTGATAAACTTGGATGGGTATTTGAAGGGGTTGTGCAGGGAGACAATGAGCAAACCACTTGAGACAAGCAAGCATTTCCCGATGGGTAGGGAGAAAAGAGGAACGATGTTGAAGATTGGACCAAGGGGGTTCCTTGAGAGACATAGTCTCGATAATGGCTTCATCAGAAGGAAATGTTTCCTTTAAGGGATCCGAAGAAGCATAGTCTCCAAGCCAAGGGGAATGAGCATACGAGTCAAGTGCTCTGCTCAAAGGAGCAGATTCAGGAAGGGGAGCTGATGCAGAAACAATCTCGATGTAGTTGAGCTCGGCAGGACTCAACGGCATCTCATCGCCCCATGATCTTATCTGGTCAATGGGGGGAAGAACCCAAGGATCAGAATGAACATAAATCATATTGATAGGAGCGACGTTTGGAGGTGGGAGTGAAAAGACACCCATGAGGATAGGATCTTTAAAGAGCCCAGCTCCCACACTCTCTAATGGAATGGAGGTATGCTCTAGAAAAGGCACGTTGCCTTCAGAAGAGGAGGCGAATAAAGATAGCTGGTCTACTGTGATAATCTTCCCCTGATGAGGGAAACGAATGACACAAAATAGAGATGAAGCCATGACTCGCATGGCATATGTCCAGCTTCGGCCCAAAAGGAGGTTGTAAGTTAGATTATAATCAACGACCTCAACTTCCACTTCAACAGTATTCCCTTCCAAAGTAATAGGCAAACGTTGGAGGATACCATAAGGGCGAGACTCTCTCCCATCAAAGGCTTCCAAGGTTGTAGGAGACTGACTCAAGGTTAGAGAACCAATAGCCTTCCAACAAGCAACAAACATAATGCAAGTTGAAGCGCCTTCATCAATGACCATACAATGAATCATTATAGAGTTGATGTTGACTTGGATAAGGAAGGAAATTTGGTGAGGCAGTCTCGGCACATGGCTTTTGAGATCAAAAGTGATCAAATCTGAGTCAACTGAGTCGAGGCCACCGATGGCCGATAGCAAGGACTTCCACTGGGAGGGGCAGCTCTGGAGAACTTCTAGAGTGGACATAGTTGACGGAGCCTGGGCTAAGTCCTCAATGATGTTGTAGTGCTGAGCAGCACGAGCATTAGGGTTGTAAGAATATTTCTGGAGTACACCATTAGGAGGGGGTTGGATAAGCATCTTAGTGCTAGGTCTCTCGATATGGAGCGGACCAGAATTGGGCGAAGGAGCACTTGAGGGGACCTCAGGCTATTTCCCGATAGATGACGGATATTCTTTTGCTTGAGTACTAATGTGGACAGGAATTGTTCCAGCCATGAACACTTGAGAATCAAAGGGAGAAGAGGACTGGGACAGGTCAGCACCATTTGTGTTTACTGTGAGGGGAAGGTTCTTTCAGCACCGCAGGAGTCCCAGGAGCACCTTTCAACAAGTGACTAACTTCAAACCGCCTTGGGTAGTATTTGGTGTAGTGATCCTTGTCATAGATAAGACAAGGATACTTGGGTTTGTGTTTGGCTCCTTCCTCGGGTGGAGGTTTAGGGGAATCCTGCTTGGGTTGATCAACTTTATTTTTCCCTTTTCCCTTCTTTTTTCCTTTCGAGGCTTTATTCGTTGTGGTGGACTGGATGGCATTAACCTCGGAAGTATTACCAGAATTATACACAACCTGAGAAGTATTTTCATTCAAAGCATTCGACTTTTTCTTCCCAGGGTTCGCGGAAGATTTCTTAGAGGATGGATTTATAGAACCAATGACACCATCAACAGATGCTTTCGGTGGAGCTTTGGAAGTTCTGGGCCTTGGGGCGTCAGGCAAATAATCATATAGCGTACCGGATTGGGAATAAACCAAGTCAAGGTACTGAGCACGCGCAATAGCCTGCTCTTTAGTTACACATGCCCCCATAGCAATGTCCTGTGCGATCGTAGGGACAAAGGAAGTTGTAAACCAATCGGTCAGGAGCTGATCAGGAATCAAAAATTTAATCAAACGACGATGCTGTCTCCATTCATGTATATGATCGGAGATGTGTGTGGCCATATCCTATTTAAGGGATGTGAGGAGATGTGTGCCTATCTCATACCGAATTGGCAACTGAAAATGAGTTAAAATTGCCATCGCCAATGAGTTAAAATCTTGAAAAGATCCGCGAGCTAGCTCAATATACCACTTAGTAGCAGAGCCAGTGAGAGTCCTTTGAAAAAGGCGGAGCTAGACTGAATCGTCAAGCTACGAATTTGACAAATATCAGAGATGATAAGTCATAATGCGGGCTTGGGGGTCTTCTCCAGCTTTGCCATCGAATTTGGGACAATCACCGAGATCTTAGTTGGAACTGGTGGCTAGTATAGATTATGAAGAATAGTATCATTGGTCAGTTTGGACACATCCGATAGCTCCAATGTTGCTAAGAAGGGTAATTGAGGATTAAAGGACATCTGTGGCCGTGGGTAAGAGGTAGCACTAGGGTTCCAACCAGTTGTTAGTTGCCCACATTGATTTTGTCCGAACGGACCTGGCCCATAGGGGTTCTGTCCGTAGGGATTTTTTCCATAGGGGTTATAGCCATAACTGGATGGCTGACCCTAGATTTACCCCCCAACATTCCATTGATTACCAACTTGACCTGCAGGAGCAACATATGGTTACTGGTAATTCTGATAAGGACTCACCTGCATTTGTTGATAATTTTGATATGGGGCAAACTGAGCTTGCCCTTGGGTTTGCTAGAAACCATAAGGCTGTTGGGCTCCATACTGAGATTGGGGGCCAGGCTGCATTTGACAAGGAGGTTGGGATTGAAACCCAACTTGCATTTGAAGACCAGCTTGGGTCTGGGGCCCAGCCTGGGGTTGAAAACCGGGTGGAGCCTGGGAAGCAACAACCATTTGCATGCTCGGTTGAGCAGGCTTAGAGAGATTTCCTTGAGAGGATTTCGGTTGAGCTACCTGGCCAGAAGGTTGTCCTTGTTGAGGTTGAGATTGGCCCATCTACCCAGAAGGTTGAGCCTGCTGGGTGTTGGGTTGTCCTTGCACAACCGAGGGTTGTCCTGATGGACCAGATGGCTGAGTGGACTGGAAATTTGGTTGGCTTGATTGAATCTAAGGTTGACCAACTTGTCCAGATGGTTGTCCAAACTGGACAGTGGGTTGGCCTTAATGTACATAAGGCTAACCACCCTGCCCAGAAGGGTATCCTTGCTAGACCCCAGGTTGTCCTTATTGCATATAAGGTTGTCCTAGATTTCCAGAGGGTTGCCCAGAAGGGTATCCCTGCTGGACCCCAAGTTGTCCTTGTTGCATATAAGGTTGTCGTGGATTTCCATAGGGTTTCCCAAGATAAGTAAAAGATGAACCACCATAGGCCGAAGGTTGTACCTGAAAGGGTTGTCCTTGTGGGCCTCCAGGTTGCCCTGGATAAGATTGCCTGTAATACTGCTACCCATAGGGAGGCTGCGTCTGGGACGGTTGATCTTGATAAGGTAGTCCTTGAAGATTTGCAGGGGGTACTTGGCCACCACTGTAACGAGAGATACCCCAAGCAACAGCTAACAAGATTGAGACCTCAACCGCAGGCTGAGATGGCAAGGATCCGGCAAGATAAAGGTGATGCCCTACGGGATTGTAGTAATGTAATGGACCTTGTAAGCTCGGATTCTAGACAGCTTGCAAATACTGATCATATGCTCCCCTGCTAGAATGGAACTAGAAGAAGGTGGGGCATTAAGCGTAGGATCGACAACTTTGGATGTAGGTACTGACTAGCCACTATTTTCCGAACCGGGGGACGGACCAACAATAGTGGTCACAACCGAGGATGTAGTGATGGCACTAACAACAGGAATTGAAGAAGCTACACAGACAGTTGGAATAGTCGGGATTGAAGTGACAGATGTATTGTGAATTTGAGGAAAAAGAGATCGTGAAGTCAGAGTGATGTTGTGATCCCACATAGTACCCGTAAAGGAGGTCCTAGAACCAATAACATCCCTCAAAGCCCTATAGCGTAAGGGCAATGTGACACTGAAGGGTGGGGTTTCTATTGAGATAGGAGTTTCAACACTCATCACAACGAATGCTTCACTCGCAATGGGGGATGTGTCATCCATATCAGAGGAATACATTGGGACCGAAACACTAGGAGGAGTGATAGGAATATCCTCTTTGGAAGGCTCCCAAATGGGGTTCCAATGGATATTGTAAAAATCATCTTCTAGAGTGCGAGAGTTCAGCGGGTGGACACTCAGAATAACAGGGAGAGTACCACTACCAACCGGTGTCTCAGAAGTAACAGAAGAAGGAGATCCTTGGTCACTTGGAATGGGAGATGGGATCGATGATTCCACTAGGATGATTCGATTCAAAAATCCTAGGCAAACTAATGAGAAAGGACCCTACTCAAGCTAACACAAACAAGATCTAACAGGGTAAAAGTGAATGTGGCCGAATAAATTTTAAGACACAAGCAAATAAATTGACCTTTTCATCTTTAAAGAGTTGAGAAAAGGAAAAAAATATGACTCTAGTCGCCTTCGAATGTTTAATGAGCCTGAAGTGACAAGTGCTCAGATGAGCCTTTTCTTTTAGGGAGTCCGAAAAGGAGCAAAAGTGACTACTCTGGAGAACAAGGCAAAGATTTACCAGACAATCCGTAAAACTGCATATACACCTAGGCAATCGTATGAAAACCAAGGACTTTCTGTACGGCAGTCAATCTTCCCGAATGTTGCATTTGGTGCATAATGGGTTGTAAGGCAGCAAACACGAATTCCTATGGATAAAGGATGATAAACATAGTGGGGTCTCGCCATATACTCGACGGTACGTGGGAGCACAATTCCGTACTAGACCACTATTGAGTCACAGAAGGAGGAATCACCCAACCTTGAGTGGACATAAAAGTGACTAGGTTTAACGACATCGGAGCACGTCTCTAGCCTAGACCTCTAAACAGTGTGTGTTATGTTCCAATGCATTGTTAGATTCATTCAGTTCATTTTAAAGTTGATCTTGGATTATGTTTTAGTTTTCAGGCCTTACCGTATGTAGTGTCTCAAAATTTCCTAAATGCAAGCCATATGCCACAGTATATCATTTTATTCGATGAACGCTAACTATAAGAGAGTTGAGAGCTTTCACACAAACAAAATGATCATAAAACAACCAACAATATCTCTAATGCAGCTAATGGAAATCAAAAATCTTTTCTTCAAAGTCACTAGTCACTAATAGCAATGAAAATCTCTAATTCACATTAACTCATGAAAAGCAAAAGATTTTTTTTTTCAATGTTAAGGGCAAGATGCACTAAACAAACTGAAAAACTAATGAAAAGAGAGAAATTTGAGAAATGATAGTAAGAGAGCAAAATCAAGAAAATTTCACTCAATGCAAGCACAATCAAATCCCCAAATTGACAAAGTAGTCCTTCAAAACCGAGAAAAATCCCAAAGACACAAATGAACCGTGTAATCTAGGCCCAAAGCGAAACAAGGCAGAATTCAAGTGAAAAAGAGGTAAGTCACTCAAACAACGTAATGAAATGATTAAAAATCACTAAATGAATGCAGGGGAGCAATCAGAAAGTTGACTGGACCAATAAAAAACCAAAACTTCCTAAGGAGGGCTCGACACACGAAGCCACTAGATGCCCTAGGGCTAAAAGCATGGAATCGATAGAAAATCGCAAACAACCAAAGGATGAAGGTTAAAACCAGTCAAACAAGACTCCAATACACTCAAGCAGTTGAGAAAATGTATCCAAAAACAAAGACCAAGCTCAGAAGGCTTAAAATCAAGCAAACTTTAGCAGTTCCTAGGCCTAGCGCGACTGTTAGGCTGAAACTAGCGCCTTTTAAGGATTGGCACGAGTGATATCTTGACAACTAGTGCCAATTGGTGCAACTGTTACGCGAAAAAGCACGCCAGTCAAGTTTGTTGTGCCAAAATGAAAAATAAGCAATCCAAAACCAAACCAACGATAACTAGGCAAACCAAGAGGCAAAAAAAACAAAAGAACCCATCCCAAAAGGTTGACCAAGCAGGGAAAAATGAAGAAACAACCGAAAAGGCAAGACAAGCTCCCCAGCGGAGTCGCCAAAATTGTTGAAGAGGTAAATCCCCTCTGTGAACAGAGGCGATCCCTACTAGGCCAAACCGGGTCTAGCAACAATCATCAAACGCTATAGTGCAAATTCCTAATTGCAAATTAACGGACCAGCGATGAAGGCCTACCTGGATTCCAACGCTATTGATTGTAGGAGAGATGGTGCTCTCATTCCTCTGCTCCAGTAGATCACAATCCTCATGATCTCCATGAATGAACACCTGCACATACAAGAAAAAATACAAATGCAAGCATAAAATCTAGTATAAGCAACTATATGTCAGTCAGAAAAGACATAACTCATCATCATCATAAATAATAACAAGAGTGGAACCATAACCAATAGTCATTCATTAATAATCAATCAAAAGGGAGTACAACCAATGTTTTGACGTTGGATTCTCCTTTGCCGGGTAGTCAACAAGGCATGTCTCGCAAAGCCTGTTGGGAATAAGGACAAGCCTCTCTCTTTGGATCTTGGACAATAGTCTCCTTGCTTGGATTTGGCCTTAAGGGAATTAAGAAGGTTCTTGCAGCATGAAACTCTTGGGAATTTGGGAATTCTGAAACTCTGGAACTAGCTTGCAAAGGAAATGGGCAAGCTTTTATAGATGGAGGAAGGGGAGCTAGGATCATAACCAATAATCATGGGATTGGCCATATCATCAAGGAAGCTTCCATGGGAGGTGGCAAACCACTTCCTCTCTATGGAAATCCGTAGCCGAACCACCCAACTCAAGATAGATAGTAGTCCAGGAATTTGTTAGGGCGAAACTTCCATCGTTTATTTGTTAAAAAGCACCTCTGAATATGGTTGGCGTGGGTGTGACTCTATGACAGATCACCAATTGGCATGCCCTCTTTGGAGGATTTTCCCCCTTGGCACAAGGGCTAAACTATGGGACCGCGCCTATGGAAAAAGAGCTGTTTTTAGGGTTTTTCAGCAGGAGATGTCTTCAGGGCAAAAAAAGCTCATGTTCAGAGGAATTCAATGCAAGTGTTTTTAGGTCATGTCACTTCTCATAGGTCCGGGAATGAGTCCTCCAAGATGCGGGAGAGGGGTAACAGGGACGGTGACAAATAGCTATGTAACAGTATGCATCACACCTACTGTGTGCAGTAGGTGTGATGCATACTGGATTCCCTGTGTAACAGGTGCGATGGTCAGAAAAGGTTAATTTTTCCTTCAGAATTTGGTTTTTCTTCACTCCCTTTAGCTCTGTTAAGGAGTTTTGTTTTCTATGATCAGTATACCACTGTGGAAACCCCATTCCTTTCCATCATTCCACCTCCATTGTGCAAAGAACTGTAAACATTTTTATGTATTGTGCACCATTTTCAGTTCTCTTTTACAAAGAAGTAGCGTAATCGAACTGTCGTTTCTTGATTTGGAAGTGTGACAAGTGTTGTTTTCAGTCATAGAAGAGAATCCTATTGTTCTTGAAGGTCAATTATACTGTTACTCTTGTATTTGATTTGAATTAGTAGCTTTTTCAAGTGTCAAAAACAATTTTCAATTCGAAATTGCAAAGTGTCGTCATTATCTTCCTTTCATTTTGAAGAGAAATTTGTTAATATTGTCGCTTTGAAAAGATAATTCATATTTGTACTTAGCATTCTTCTTGTCATTCACACATTAAGAAGGCTGAAAAAAAATACATGCATGTGCATTTGCATTTAGACTTCTTGTTGGTTTGATTTAAGACAATGCATTTAGTGTGTGCTCTGTGCTTTATGTTGAAAGAATCTCATTTTTCTTTCCTTAGTAGCTAGGATTTTCATTGCAAAAGAAGATTAAATGATTGTTTATCATCTTAGACTGCATTTTAGGAATTGTATATCGACATCATGCGGTGAAGCTAAAAGAAAAATTTCTTAAGCAAGATCAACTGTAAAATAAATTCAATGAACATAAAAACGCTTTGGAACCTAACGCACAACATTTAGAAGTCTAGGCTAGAGACATATTCCGTCGTCGTAAAGCCTGGTAACTATCGCTTTCGTTGATGGTTGGGTGATTCCTCCTCTTTGAGATGACAAGTGCTAGTACGGACTTGTGCTCCCATGTACCATCGAGTATATATTGGGAGACCACAATAGGCTATATCATTTATCCTTAGGAAGCTGTGTCTGTCGCCCTATCAATCACAATGCACTAAACACAGCATTTGGGAAGATTGACTGTCGTACCGTAAAAAGTATTCTGCAGTTTTGCGATTGGTTTGGAAATCCCTCTGTCTAGATTTCCAGAGTAGTCTCTTTCATTCCTTTTCAGACTCCTTAAAGGAAAAGGTCCATCTAAGCACTTCTGACTTCACGCTCATTAAAAATTGAAGGCGACTAGAGTCATCTTTTGTTTTTTCTCGACTCTTAAAACTGAAAAAACAATTTGTGTCAAAGCCTCTAAAATTTATTTTAATTAGAATAACATCACTGTTCCTCGTTGGTCTTTAGGTTGAGAAAAATGGATTCTACCAACCAAGGATTTCCCCTTGGAGGAAATCCTAATCCTTTCTCCTCTTGAGGAGATGTTGGTGCACCCCATATGGCCACATTGTCACTTCGAGGGTTGATGATTGGCTTGCCCATATCGCTCTTCTCTACCTCTATCATTCAAAATACCGTAATTCCTGAACAATCAAGTCAGCAACTAGATGATACTAGAGTTACCCCCTAGCCTTCTACTTCGTCCATTTCTCCCTCTCCTCCTTCCTCTTTGCTTGATGAAGCTGGTAAAGTTGAATATCGAGTAACTAAGATGGAGAAGAAGGAAAAGAAGAAGAAGGAGCCAAGGCAAAAAGGGGCAGCTGTGCATCGTCTAGCGAAAATCCACACACTGCATCGACCAAGCCTAAATCTCCATGTGTCATTTGCAAAGGAGACCACTATCATCGAGATTGTCCTTGCATCCCTCAGATCTTAAGGGACTAGTCTCCTTGTTTGCACAATCCAGTGTCATCAAGCTTTGATCATGTTGAAAGTACACCATCAAATAGTGAAAGCGAAGTATCTGGACAAAAAACAAAATGTAAATTTCCTTGTAAACTGTGTAAAGGCGATCAGGTTGTCCACTGTTGTCCCTTCCTAGACAAAGCTAAAAGAGTTTTGGATAATCGTCTGGCTTCACCGCTACAGCTTCCTCCTGGATATAAGAAACTCTTGCCAAGTCCATCACTAGTTGAAAATCTTACTGACAAGCCATTATGGTCAGTTGAAGCATCTATCATTGAATATAAACCCTCTGAATCCATACCAGACGAAATTCAAAAGGTCAAGGCGGCAGTTGACCCAGTGTTGCCTTCAGAAGGTCTGTCTTCAGATGGTAGAGTCATTGAAGAGAATGAGAATTACACCGTTCAAATTCTTTTTGTAAACATAGACTCCGATGAAAATGGGGGCAATCTACTGGTTCCTTTACTGTAGGAACGAAGTTTATCCGGCCGTCTATTCGGTCCCACCTCCAAGCAACCTAGTAGTTTCCTTCGATTAGAATCTACTATGTAGACCCCATTTACTAGCTAGTGTACCATTCTGAATCATTGTACAAGCTTACATAATGGCCATGGCCAATACCATCATAGATGAAGGGGCTTCTGTGAGTATCCTTTCCTCGACTGCTTGGAAAGCGCTTGGTTCGCCATCGCTTCTACTTGAGATGAGAAATATGACAGGCTTTGATAAAGGAACTAGTCGACCATTACGGATCCTTCCCAATGTGCCCATAACGTTGAGAAGGAAAATCGTTTACATGAATGTAATGGCAGTCCAAGGACCTCTAGACTATAATCTACTCCTTGGGTGTGACTATATTTATAGCATGGGAGTCGTTGTCTCCTCACTCTTTAGAGTAATGTGTTTTCCGCACGAAGGCCGAGTGGTCCAGCTCGTAGACCAACTTTCGTTCCCCCGCTCACACATAGCTAATAGTCAAATTCCATCCCTAAATGGTCTTTTCACGTAAGGAATGTCTCATCAATCTCTAGTACGTCCACCTAAAGAGCACAAGTAATTTGGGAGGACATGAATGAAACCCAGGGGGTATGCACCCTTGCCTGCTCCGGGAGGGAAACTCTAGGTATAGAGTAGGTTTCTGCAAAGGAAAATGACTGGTCGGACACCCGTCTGTATAGGAAAAGGGGATTAGACCAGAATAAGATTCCCTCGTCAAGGTTAGGTTGTTGGAGTTAGAATCACCTTTGTCCAGATGGAGTAAGCCAGGAAGTGTTTCTATCTACTATGTGGATGGAAACTATCTTGCAGATGCGAGAACTTCTAAATGGTATCCAGGAAATGTTTCACTATACCCGGGGGCATGCAAGAAAAGAGATATCATTTATTTTCTTAGTTTGTATATTCTCAAACCCTTTATACTCGTAGGATTGGTCATTCCTAACTTTCATAAAGAAAGGATGCGGGGCAAAGCTTTGAAAGGTGCAATCTCCATAAAAAATGTAATCTATAGATGAGATATCCTTATTATATGACTGGAACGAGTAGTTTTTATGTGAAGTTCAAGTTTGTTAAAATTAAACCTAAGCAATGAGCAAATGTTTCTCCCAGAGTTTAAGCTCATTAAAAAATGAACCAATCTCCGGTAAAAAACCATTGTGAATGCATTATCATAAGCTTTTGAGCCTTGGTCATGTTCTCATCATCACCTCCACTCTATTTGGCCGATCATATGCCTCCATTTGATTGTTTACCCTTTTTGAGGAACATCTGTGACGAGTGATCTTGTTAGCAATCGTTGTGACACTATCGTGACTGGAAAATTCCAAACCTTACCTAGAATCAGCTGCTACCCGAAATTATCACTGATTCAAAAATCGTGTCTCCTTTAAGCTCTTTTCACCTGAATCGTAAAATATGAAAATATTGTTGAGTGATTGGCCTCTCCAGCTCCTTAAAGCTACCGGAAGTTCTATCCCTCCTCTAGATTTTAATCTTTTTGGACCTGAGGGATTATTACACAAAAAGATCGAGCGCTTGTCTTGTTCGGCTCGTTAAAACTATCGAAAATTCATCCCTTTCGTATTATTTTAGACTTTTTTGGACTCGAGGGATTATATGACGAAAAAGGATTATTGGAGTTTCCATTTCGTCGCTTTTCATACTCTCAAAAATTGAAAAAGGACCGAGTTATCATTGTCGTCAAACTCTTTAAAATCAATAGCGACAAACTTGTCGTATAGACAAGAACGAGTTTCACTGTCGCTAGGCTCGTTAAAACATAGTGACGGGTTCGCCCGAAGGGCGAATTATAGAATAAGCATATGTTATCCTCCTCAAGCTTGATAAAAATAAAGAGGTACTGGTCAACAATGACTGGGGAAAAATTGGGAAGAAAACTTGAAGAAACTTTATTATCGGGAAATCTAGTGTCCACTCGGAGCTGCTAGTCCCACTAAGACTACTAGCTATCTTAGAAAGAAACAAACTAAAACTACATTTGCTTTCCTTTATGAGAAGTAGATAAGAGGGGAACAAAGGACACTAACCTTAGTCTTCCGCTTGGTTCCTTGCTTAGTTCCTCTCCCTTCTGACAGATCTTTGCCATTCCTCTTTCGTCTACCCAGCTTCAAAGAGGACCTGTGGAATCAAAGCAACATAATACTATTGAAGAACAAAGATCTACAATCATATGCAATAGAGGACCAGATATGTATTGGCCACACAAATGCATATATCATGAAACTTACAAGAATGTGGAAGAAAACTTGAATAGCTTTATTAATATCAAGAATAGCAAAGAGGATTACAACCAATTGTTCTGACCCAACATCATCCTCTCAGCATGAAAGGCCTTCTTCACCTCATGAAAAGCTTAGATCACCCAACACTATGATGTTGCACCAGGAAACCAACAACACTTCCTTACAAGATACATGATTCTAGCCTCTAGATCTCTGTGATGAGGGATCCATATATAGATGATTGCAGGGGGGTGAGTTAGCTTCTGTGATTTTGATTAGTGTCCTCTCTCTGATAGTTCTTGATTCCACCTGGAGATTGATGATCTCTCACTCATCCCTGGGCGAACTCAGAGAGGCAAGTGTCACAGGAGAAGTTTCTAGAAGATTCCATGATGATCAACCTTGCGAACTGTCTCTGCCATTTATATACTCGCACCCATCACACCCTACAAAAGGGCTTTCGAGTATGCATCACACCCTTTACACTGAGTAGGTGAGATGCATCGCACCCTCTACACTGGGCAGTATGTATGGTCCAATTTTGACCAGTTCTGAGCAGTTTTCTATGGAGAACTTTTGGGAGATGATGTAATCAGCTGACCTTGTTCCTTTAGGGCATGAAGCAATAGTTTTAGGGACTTAGGAGACCTTGGTTTATAGACATGTATGATTGGGGTTGCAGTGCCCAAAAATGTCTATAAAAATTGCACCCTAAAGCATGAGGTCATTAATCTTTTGATGTCGGGTGAAATGCTTTATCATGAGGATCCGAAGTTTTTTCGAGCTGGAAGGCGACCTCTAATAAGATACAATACATTACATTATCTTCATAGTATTTTTCATGATCTAGCTGAGATGGGCATTCCCATGCTCAAATTTATAAATTCATTTTCATGTACATAGGGTAGGCAACTGTCTGTGTAGTAGACTGATGATTCGGACGGAGTCATCATCCTTTGATTCAAATGGTCATCTGTTCGGCAATGATGTACATTTGATGTCTTTATATTCCTGAATATATCGTAGCCTGGATGGATGAAGATATATCCGGGGTCTTCAAACTCGTTCAATCTTCACTTGGAGTACAAGTCGATCCATGTGAAGGATGTTCTGGAGTCGAACATGGAAAGACATCGCCTGATTACTAGCCAATGATGTAAGCTGTTAACAGACGTGAGAGGAATCATTGATAATGATGATGACCCTCAAGGTATTGCAGTACAATTCGCGTGGTGTGAAAAAGGGCCTTGGCATCGAATACCACGCAAAATATTTCGGTTGAAGGCCATTGATGTAAACCTGTCGCTGGAAGTGAGAAACTTGCCATTGAGGCATGCAAGCTTCAAAGTACTGAAAGGGTTGTTCCTAAGTTGACTTCTTGGATAATGAGCTAATGTCGACAGGAAGAAACCCGTTGTAGGAGGGCCTTAATGAATCCCGCATCTATGACACAAAACGGAGAAAATGATTTTGGAGGTGAAAACAATCTGATGATACAAGGTTCAGGGTGGTGGCCATGAAAGAATGGAGTGTTAATGTATAGCAGTGGATGAGACATAGGTGAATTCTCTGAGTGAATTCTCTTGAACATACCGGTGACACTGAAAATGGATTGGTAGCGTTAACCCCAAAGATGGATGGTGTGATGGACCAATGGTGATATGACTAGTGAATAGAATAACCCAACCCGACTCGAACGTGGAGTGAAAGTGTCATGTTCAAGAGTGACTTGCTACCAATAAAGTTTCTTCAAGTTTTCTTCCCAATTTTTCCCCAATCATTGCTGACCAATACCTCTTTATTTTTATCAAGCTTGAGGAGGATAACATATGATTATTCTATAATTCGCCCTTTGGGTGAACCCGTCTCTATGTTTTAACGAGCCTAGTGACAGTGAAACTCGTTCTTGTCTATATGACAAGTTTGTCGCTATTGATTTTAACGAGTTTAACGACAATGATAACTCGGTCCTTTTTCAATTTTAGAGAGTCTAAAAAGGGACAGAAAGGAAACTCTGTTGATCCTTTTTCATCATATAATCCCTCAAGTCTGAAAAAGTATAAAATAATATGAAAGGGATGAATTTTTGATAGTTTTAATGAGCCGAAAAAGACAAGCACTCGATCGTTTTGTGTAATAATCCCTCAAGTTCAAAAAAATTAAAATCTAGATGAGGGATAGCACTTCCGGTAGCTTTAACGAGCTAGAGAGGCCAATTGCTCGGAAATCTTTTAATATTTTACGAGTCAGGTGAAAAGACTCGTTTTTTGAAGAACGAGTGATAATTTTGGGTAGCAGCTGATTCCAGGTAAGGTTTGGAATTTTCTAATCATGGCCGGTGTCACAAGGATGGCTAACAAGATCACTTGTTGCAGATTTTCCTCAAAAGGGGTAAACAATGAAATGGAGGCATATGATCAGCTAAAACATAGTGGAGGTGTTGATGAGAACATGAACAAGGCTCAAAAGCTGATGATAATGCATTCACAACGGTTATTTACCGGAGATTGGTTCATTTTTTAACGAGCTTAAACTCTGGGGGAAACATTTGCTCATTGCTTGGGTTTAATTTTTAAGGAGCTTGAACTTCACATAAAAACTACTCGTTCTAGTCATATAATAAGGATATCTCATCTATAGATTCCATTTTCTATGGAGCTTGCACCTTTCAAAGCTTTGCCCCACATCCTTTCTTTATGCAAGTTAGGAATGAAGAATCCTACAAGTTTAAAGGGTTTGAGAATCTACAAACTAAGAAAATAATTGGTCGCTCTTCGCTTGGATGCAAAAATGTTTGCATGCCCCCAGGTATAGTGAAAACTTTCCTGGCTACCATTTAGAAGTTCTCGCATCTGCAAGACAGTTTCCATCCACATAGCAGATAGAAACACTTCCTGGCTTAGTCCATCTAGACAAACATGATATTAACTCCAACCACCTAACCTTGACGAGGGAATCTTATTCCGGTCTAATCCCCTTTTCCTATATGGACGGGTGTCAGACTAGTCATTTTCCTTTTCGGAAACCTACTCTATACCTAGAGTTTCCCTGCCGGAGCAGGCCAGGGTGCATGCCCCTTAGGTTTCAGTCATGTCCTCCCAAATTACTCGCACTCTTTAGGTGGACGAACTGGAGATTGATGAGACATTCCTTGAGTGAAAAGACCATTTAGGGATGGCATTTGACTATCAGCTATGTGTGAGCCGGGGAACCAAAGTTGGTCTATGAGCTGGACCACTCGGCCTTCGTGTGGAAAACACATTACTCTAAAGAGTGAGGAGACAATGGCTCCCATGCTATAAATATAGTCGCACCCAAGGAGTAGATTATAGTCTGGAGGTCCTTGGACTACCATTATGTTCATATAAATGGTTTTCCTTCTCAACATTATGGGCACATTGGGAAGGATCCCTAACGGTTGACTAGTTCCTTTATCGAATCCTGTCAGATTTCTCATCTCAGGTAGAATCGATGGCGAACCGAGTGCTTTCCAAGCAGTCGAGGAAAGGATACTCATAGAAGCCCATTCATTGACGATGGTACCAGCCATGACCATTCTGTAAGCTTGTACAATAATTCAGAATGGTACACTAGGTGGTAAATGGGTGTTGAGGAGGTAAATCCCCTCTACGGACAGAGGCAATCCCTATTAGCTCAGATTGGGTCTAGCAACAATCATACAGCACTACCACGTAAGTTCCTAATTGCAAATAAAATCCCAATGATGAGGGATGACCTGGATTCCAACGTTAGTGCTTGTAGAAGAGGTGACGCTCCCGTTCCTTTGCTCTGGTAGATCACGATCCCCACTATCTCTGTGAATGGACACCTGCACATACAAAGAACGACACAAACACAAACATAAAATCCAGCAAATGCAACTATATATTAGTCAGAAAGGATATAACTCATGATCATTAAAAAGATCAATAAGAGTGGAACCATACCAATAGTCGTTTATTAATGATAAACAAAGAAGAATACAACCATAGTTCTGACGTCAGATCCTCCTTTGGCTGGGTGATCAGCAGCACATGTCTTGCAAAGCTTGTTGGGGGTGGGAACAAGCCTCTCTCCCCTTGGTTATTAGACAAGAATATCCTTACTTAGATTTGGCCTTATGGGAATGAAGAAGGCTTTTGCAGCATGAAGCTCTTGGTAACTTGACAATTCTCAATCTATGGAACTAGCTTGCCAAGGAAAATGGACATGCTTTTATAGATGGAGGAAGGGGAGTTGGGATAATCCACAATATTCATGGGATTGGCTTTATCACTAAATAAGCTTCCATGAGAGGTGGCAAACCACTTCCCCTCTATGGAGATCTAAAGCCAAACCACCCAACTCAAGATAGATTCAGTCCAGGAGTTTGTTAGGATGAATCTTCTGCTGTTGGTTTGTTAAAAAACACCACTGATTATGGTTGGCACGAGTGCGACTCTGTGACAGAGTGCCAACTGGTGCACCCTCTTTGGAGGATTTCCCCCATTGGCACGAGTGCTACACTGTAGAACCACGCCAATGGAACAAGGGCTATTTTTATGGGTTTTTAGTAGGAGATGTCTTCAGGGCAAATGAAGTTCAAGTTTAGGGGAATGAAATGCAAGTGTTTGCAGGTCATGTCACTTCTGATAGGTCCCGAAATGAGTCCTCCAAGATGTGGGAGAGGGGTAACAGGGATGGTGACAAATTGTTGTGTAACAGATGCCCCCTAAAGCATGAGGCCCGAGAGAGAGAGAGGGGTGAAATGCTTTACAAGAACATGTCCAACTTAAAACACTGCCGCCGGAAAACCTATGTGGAGAAGTACAACTAATATCTCAAGTACATGATATATGTGGTATAGGCACAACCATCCATAGCAGAGTACA
>APFE030827926.1:0-14347 GCA_000404065.3 Pinus taeda
TAAACACTAGATGATAGATCCTCTTAGTCTTTGTTGAACATTTGAGGGATGATTTAACCTTATAAGGGTTTTTTTATCTAGAAATTTACTTTATATAGGTGAAACACATGAAAATAAATTAAAATATTTGTTTTGTTTGAACCTAAACCACTATAATATTAGCATGCATGTTTGGATAGTTAATAAAATTGTAATAACAAATTAACAGAAGGGGGTCCTTAGGTAATTCGTAGTCTATCATTACCATAAATCTAGTAGAGAAAGGAAATGTAAGTAGTTTCAGAATTATACATCAAGCACTGTTAGGAATTCATGCAATAATCACCCATAAATTGGCCTCATAGATTTGGTAGAAAATCTACCTATGAAAAGTTATGTATGCATCAAGAATGGTTGTTAGATGTCAGAACATAAAATAAGATAAATGGATATTGGAATAGTGGTACAAGGATATGAGGAGAACATCCTTGGAATTTTGGTAAATGAAACCCTGACGATATTCCATTTCTAAAAAACACATAGTACTACTAACTAGGTAAGGTACAATGATCAAAAGAATAAAATAGATAGGTTCAGTTATTTTCTAGCCAAATTTTGTAGTATTGAACTTGTTGACATAAGAAAAATCTAGTAATCCCATAATATATATGAATATAAAATAACAATTCTATTATGATATCAAAGACCATGAACAGTAAGAATGACATTTTTTATGTATGGTGAAAGAGAAATAACATCGCTAGCTTTCATAGCGAAAAAAGGAGTTGAGTTACAAGATTAGAACCCATAATATACACATGCTACATATTTATGGTAAAACAAACACTACCAGGGTCCTATATATGAACCTTAGTAAGAAGATATTGTGATGTGAGGATAGTGGCGATAGAATGAGATGGAGCTAGTGGAACAATTGATGGGTTAAGTGAAAACTATTAATCCAAAGAAATTTTTAGAACCAGAAGGCTAATGACAAGGGAGGGAATCAAAAAAATAAATAAGTGGAACCTTATAAATGGAACCTTTTAGGAGGTTCAAAGAGATAAATTTGGAATTATATGACTTTAATTGCATTCAAAAAGAGATATACATGCTAGAATTAGGTGGAACCTGAATTAAACATGTGACAAACTATAAAAATAGTTGAGAATGTACACACACAACTTCTTATTTTCTCATGTAAAACCCCAAAGTTGATATGAGTATTCTTTCTGACCCTACTATCGTTGTGTCTAATCTAATGACATAATCTATTTTGTATATGAATAAGAATTGATCTAGGCAATAATAGAGACACCATTTCCATTGTATTAAAACTAAGAGAAATATGTGAAATTGTTATATATCTATATAACCACAGAATTCTGATCTAAATTCACCAAAAGCATAAGCATAATGCTAAGTTTAATTAAAACCTACAATTTGGGACAATGGTGTAAGGCATATAATGTTTAAGAGTGTAAAGAGTCACTCAAATCAATCACACATGGAAAGGCTATACTCTAAAGAAAAATGTGTGCTTGATACATTCTATGAAGGAAATGAAGATTGGAATATGTATTGAGTGCATAATAACTTGGCAGATACAGGAACCATGGTTAATTTGGAAATGGGGAAGATACAAAAAATAATATTTCTTAAAGAGAACATAAGATATGATAACAAGTAGAAGTATAAAAAGTAATTATGTACAATCAATTTTGTAGGATTACGGGTAACACATAGTATTCCCTATAAGTCCTCACTGTGAAATAAAGTAAGTTATGAACCTAAATTAAAGGTTGAGAATAACACAGTATGTTATGTTTTTTTTTTTAAGTATGTGTTTAGAAAGTAGCCTCTAGTGCCATAAGATAAATATTAATTATATATATATTAATATATATAGATAGATAAATAAAACATGAAGTAAACGAGGGTTTATGAACTATTAACATACAACAAGTATGGAAAAGGTAATTTTCTTTAACATCATTCATATTCATATCAAGAAACTAAAAGCTAACAAAATAGGTTTTCTAAATATTATATAGCTGAGAATTAAACTTTCAAGATGTTTTGAGTAAAATTGTCTTGAATACCTGAAAAGATTTTTGGAAGAAAATGAAATTTTCTACAAGGAAGTCGATGGCTAAATTGGTAATCTCCTCAATTGAGGAAGTTAGAAATATTTCTCGTAGATTAAGTTCCAATATCTGAGTGTGAAAATAAGGAGATTGCGAAAGGTAACTAAACAAAAGGAATAAAATCTATAAAGTAAAACTAGTGGCAATATTGTAGGAATGGAATAGATTAAACCACCTTGGATAATAACAACATGATATAAAAACCATGAGTAGAATTTCTACACCTAAATACGAAACACATTTGCATATAGTTGGTGTAAGAGTACAAAAATAACAAATATTAATTTCATTATCTCTTGATAAAAGCTAAGAAGCTCAAAATTAATAGAAATGTTAAGAACGAAGAGACCTGATAATGGTCGAAATTTGGAAAGAATAAATTCAAAGGCTAAAATTCTAAAACATTGTGAAGTATATGTTATTGGGTCGATCACAGAAATGGGTGAATGGTGAAAAAGATTTGACCACCAGTGTTGGTGATGGAAATTTGATAGGAAAATAGTCAAAGATCTGCACTGACAAGTTCATTTGAAGGCTATTTTAATCATAAAATAGTGTATGTGACAAGAATTCATTGATAATGGTTAGTTTTATGTGAGAAATGAGATAAGGTATGTATAATTTTGTTAAAAAAAAATTCAGTTAATAAGCATGGCCACCAGATCTATTGTAGCAATATATTAATGTTGTTGACTATGTTGGATGTGTGTGAATAGTATGTTGAATGCAACTGAAAATTAAGAAACACATATTCAGTATGTATAGAAAGGTGGTAATTGGAAAAAAATTATTTAAAGTGGGAAATAGAGGAAGTACATTCTTAGGAAAGGATGGAACTTCTCCAACAACACAACGATTTAGCAAAACGGTAAACAACATTAAACTAAAAGGATGGGAATTGTATTAATTCTTAGTCATAAAAGAAAATAAAATAAAAAATTAATGTAGTTTTCATTACTAAAGATATAGATACATGATATTCCATCTAATTGAGTGGAAATTCCATAAGTAGATCTGAAGGAGACCTTCCAACTAAATCCCTTGTATGTTAAATGGAAAATAATTCGTCTTCAAAATTGAACTATTGCTTAGGATTAAGTGAGAGGAAAGTCTTTACCTCTCCAAAGAATACATGGGAGAAAGGAAAATGTATGGAAGAACAGTTATCTAGCAAGGTTTCTAATAAAGGAAACTGGACAATGAACACCAAGGACAATGATGATAAAAGGGGAGGAGAATGTAATATCACTTCGTTGTTATCGTGCTATTTGATTTCACTGAGCTATATTGGATAAAATGGTAGGAAATCCATGGGCGGGGTGGGGAGAAGGGAGATATCGGAATAAATATGTAAACGAATATTTATTAATAAATAAATGAGATGCATGTACTTGAGAATGAGACACCTACAAATGAGATGCTTGTCATGGCTTCATGATAAGAATTCTTGATGAAATTATAGATAGTCTTAATGGATGGGAAAGAAAGATCCATTAAGTTGTTTAGCTGGACAAAGATGCTAAACTTAGAAAACCATAAAAGCTCTACGAGAGAGAAATGTGGGCTTTTATGTAAAATACTAGGCAAGTGGATAAGAAAAGGTCCACAAAGAGAGATGCCACTAAATGAAACATTATCAAGAAGGAAAGCTATTAAATACCTATAAAAGAAATCAACAAAGGTGGTTGATTTCTGTGGCAAGAGATTCTTAGCTCGGGTGTGGACTAGAGAAAACAAATCTTGGTTGCGTGGAGAGAAGGTGTGAAATTCCAAGTACCCTACGCATCCTTTTCTTAAAAATAAACTACGATTTAATTCTTTATCGAAACAATAGAGTATAGATGTCGAAATTTCTGAAATATTTGGAGGTTGATATTAATCCATGTTGAATTGTGTTTCATGTATCCTAACCTATTGATGGATAGTAAAGAATTGGTATATATTGGATGGTTATATTTTACTTTTATGTACCTGTAAAGTTTTAAAATATATAGTAGCAAAGATAGAAATACTATGTTTAAAAAAAATTAGTATCAGGAATTGGAGTCAGGTGAATAAGTGAAATCATAGATATATGTTGCAGAAACTAGAACGTGCACATCATAACAAACTCTTATAGTCTTCTTGAAACCAATATTATTTAAAGACTATATGGGTTGAGTTCTTAAATATTAACTCCAGACATAGAAAAAAATATAATTAGATAATGAGGAAAGATGAAGTGATCTTTTAAAGATACGAAGTATTAAATGTTGTGGAAATGGAGTGTATATTGTAGTTCTTAAACATAGTGGAAAAGTAAAATAATGATGAGTATTGACTCACCAGAAATTATCATAGGGTTAAATTACCTTAGTGTAGTACATGGAAATTACTAACAGGATGCAATAATACATAAATTATTATAACATAAATCAAGTAATCATTTAATTTTGACCTTATGCATGTAACAAATTTTAGAGATATGAATATCATAATTCATGCTACAAGAGCATATAATACAAGATGAAAAACATAAATGTTGCATGAAATTGATAGCATGCACGGAAGAGGAAAATTATAATAGAAAGTCTTACATATATCAGGTAGGAGTAAATCATCTATCGATGATAATTTAAACCATTCAATTAGATATATAAATATAAGAAGAAATATATGAATGACTCGTGTTTTTCATGCACATGGAACCAAAAGACATCACAAGGAAACTGTACACTAAAATCGGTTGCACAACTAATACATAATTGTAATTCATCCTATGTCATTTAAGCGATGTGAAAATAAAATAACAAACTTGTGCCTTACGGATTGGTGACATTGATCAATTCTAGAAATAAAAGAGTTATGTTATATAATTACAAGTATAAATTATAAAAGGAGAGATCCAAGACAGAAGTTCTCTCGTTCGAGGAGTTAAGCTGCCAGAAAAGAAGCAGTCACGGGAGTAATATAAAAACCCAGTTCCTCCTCAACTAACTGAGCTAGAAACAATCTTAAATTTTCAACAATAGTAACTACATCGACCTCCACCGAGGAAATCGATGAGGATTTCATCAGGGAATATGTTTTAACTATCGTTGTTCCAAAACCAAAGGTATAAGAAGATCAAGTTTGAGAAAATACGTATTGAACAGTAGAAAAGGGCAAAGTGAGCTTGATATATATTTTGAGGAGGGAGCATTGCCTTCATAAAATGAAAGAAACCAATATAATAAGGGGAGGATATAAGGGTATACTTATAAGGTCTTGGAATTTGAATTGTAACCCATATCACCACATTGACCTATAATTATGAAGAACAGTTAAAAACAGGGGAAACTTGTAGATTTTTTTCTAGATTCATAGCTCATGTAATGTACTAAGACACAAGGCAAGAATATAATCTAGTATTTAAGCATCGGAAACCAAGAATCGATGAAAACAATAATCGGAAAGAGGAAGATAAGATAAGAAACATAACACATTTTTTTCTCTGGGAAAGCCACTACTTAAAACCCTAACTATCTATTGCATTAAAATAAAATCTGAGTGACAATACAAATCTTGTTCTCACATGAACAATTCTGCACAAGTATTATCAACTCTCTGCCTCACAAACTCGCACTAACCAAAACTTGGCCAATTTATGCTGCCTGGTGAGCCCCTATTTCCTTGTCCAATTCCTGTGAGTAATAGCCCATATTTAGTTGGGAGTTCCTTCTTCCATATGCATGAAAACCAAAACTAGGTCCTCTTCTAATTGCATGTATGATATGTACAACTCAGATCATTCTTCAACTGATAGTAAACTATCCCTACACTCTAGTCTCAACTAGGTATTTCTATGAATTGACTTGCATGACTTTCTTATGAGGGAATATTAGGTTAGCTAGAGTAGCACTAAGGATGCACCAGTGTACCAACTCTCTACTAGACCTCAACTAGTTCCACAAACAGTTAGAACTAGTTTAACTATGTATAACCTAGTGAAACTAAGATTTCTAATTACAACTCAAATAAAGACATCCTAAACCCTTAAAATTTAGGTAGAACATATACATGACTACAGAAATACTTCCAACTCTAAATTCCTAAGCTAATTAAATCAATTAAACTTAATTAACTATTTACAAGTCACTATGAGAATAGAATTTGATTTTAATTCACAGTTTACTTCAAGGACAAATTAAACTAAAAATTCTTGTTTCCATTTCTCAACACTTCCTCTCAACAAGAAAGGGAATAGCAACTACCCCGATTCTATCTCTATCAAACTTGAATTTACATATTGACAATTCCTCTGTCAAAATGTCAGCATCTTGCTCCTCTGTGGGAATGTACTCCAACAACATAATTCGCCTCAATACACAATCTCAAAGATAATGATATAAGATATCCATATGCTTTGACCGGTCATGGAAAACTATATTTTCAAATACTTTGATACAACTTTTATTATCATAGTAAATCACAGTTGGATCCATCTAATTAGCAAACAAGCCAACCAGGATCTTCCTTATCCATATGGCCTCACATGGGGCTTGACATGTAGCCATCTACTTTGCCTCTCCCGAACTGAGTGAAATCGACCTCTATTTCCTTCTGTACCAAGAAAATTCTACTGAGCCAATACTTAATGTCACAACTGATGTGCTCTTCCTATTGGATGGACTCCCTGCCCAATCTGCATTAGTGAAGCCTTGAAGCTTCACTCCCTCTATTAATTTCAATCACAATCCATACTCAGTAGTGCCCTTTTGGTATCTCAATACATGTTTTGTCACCTTCTAATACATCTTGTTAGGCCGAACCATCGCTTGACTAAGATGGTTAACTACATAACACATATCTGGTCGTGTGTTCACCAAATATATGAGTGAACGCACAAGCTTCTTGTAAACAATATATTCCACTACATCCCCTAAAGCAGCATCCTCTTTCCTCCTGTAACCTCCTAGAGGAGTCTCCATGTGTTTGTTTCTCTCCATATGGAACCTCCTCAGTATATTTTTGGCATACTTTCCTTGAGACATAAACAATTCCCCATTACCTACCATACTTCCATGCCCAGAGGGTAATGCATGAGCCCTATGTCCTTCATCTCAAACTCTCTTGTAAGATACTGATTACAAGACTTGATATATTGATCATCACCTATCAAAATAAAATGATCAATATATAACACAATAAACAATAATTTACCTTCAACCACTATGTGGTACGAGTTCTCATCCACTTCACTCTTAGTGAAGCCCAGCCTGGTGAAGTAGCTATCAATCTTGGTGTACCAATCATGGGGTGATTACTTTAGCCCATTAAATTCCCTCTTGAGTTGCCACACATGTTATTCACAATGGAAGGTCACAAAACCTTTAGGCTACTCTATGTACTCCTCTTCCTCCATCGTGCTATTAAGGAAGTCTTCCTTTACATCCATCTAATGTCTCTTCCAATCCATCTCTGCTAATAGTGTGAATATAGATCGAGTTGATGAGTACCTTGCAATAGGAGAAAACGTCTTATCATTGTCAATCCCATCTACCTGTGAAAATCCATGTCCCAAAAACGTAGCCTTATGCTTCTCCACACTACCATTTGCAGCATTATTTACCTTGCAAAGCCATCAGGATCTCACCACTAACTTGTCCTCTAGCCTTGGGACAACATCCAAACACAGTTATGAATTATGGAGTCATACTCCCCCACCATGGCATCAAACCAAACCAGTTTCTGCACTGCTAGCTCAAAGGAATATGGCTTTGTCTCAACACATCCACTCATAAGAGCCATGTATCTAAGGTACCTATTAGGTGACTTCCTCTGCCTGCACTGAGATATGGGTGTTCCCACATTTTCCCATGTATCATGTAATAAATTGATAACCTCTCTAGTGCACTTTCTCACATTTGTAGAAATCTCTGCTTGAGTGGAAGTCTCCATTCCTTGACCCTCTACATGTGGTTGCTCCACAATAATCTGAGGTTCCTTAACCTGAGGGGCTCAAATATTCTCAACCAGATGTAGCTCAAGCTCCCTCTCAAGGGAAACTTACATCGACTTATCCTCATTGAATCTAACATCCTTATGGACCACTGTCATCCTGTTCCTCGGCAAGTACACCAGATAGTTGTGACAGGTATCAGTGTACACCACAAATATCCCCAAATCTACTATTGGCTCAAGATTCTTCCACTCATCTTCGGTCACATAGAAATATATCGATGAGCCAAAAATCCTGAAGTGACCAACATTTGGTCTTTTACCAGAATATGCTTCCTCTAGTGTCTTCATCCCAAGTATCTGATGTGGGCTACGGTTCTGCACATAAACCATTGTGTTGCATGCCTTAGCCCACAAATGTAGTGGTAGTCTATGATCATGAAACATCACCCTTGTTGCCCCTACAATGCTTATGTTCTTCCTCTCGGCCACCCCATTCTACTATGGTTTATGTGATGTCATTAACTCTCGTATAATCCCTTTTGTTACAGAAGAAGTTCTTAAACTCATTTGAGACATAGTCACCACCATTATCACTCCTCAAAGATTTAACCTTATTGTCTGACTATTTCTCAACTAATTATTTCAATTCACAAAACTTAATGAAAGTTTTATCCTTCTTATGCATTGAAAATATCCAGCATTAGGAGAAAAGCTGGCAACAAATATAACATAATACATGTGTTTGGACATGGGTGTTATCGAAAATGGTCAACATAGATTTGAATGGACTCACTCTATAATTGCCTCTTCTCAACTATATCTGTTGTGAAAGGAAGCCTTGGTGTGTCTTTTCCAAAGTGTATACTTTACATGTATCAACTTGCTTAAGCATTCCTTTGAGAAGACCAGTAGAGATCTGTTGCATGACTTTTAAAGCCCCATGATGCAAGTGGTCTAATTTCCTATGCCACAATGCACTAGGCTCTAGGTCTTCTCTACTTTCATGCTCAAAGTAGCACAATCCTCTAGCTTTAGCTTATAGATATTCTTAAGTCAAATCCCTATCTCCTTTACTTAACCCATGGCTATTTGTCAAAGGAACTCCTTTCCTTTGCAGAAGATGACATGATAGCCTGTATCCTCAAGCATGGCAACCTATACTAATCGCCTCCTCAACCTGGGTACATATATAACATCCATCAAGATGAGAGGAGAACCTTACTCCCTCTGAAAAATAGATGTGACCAATCTAGTAGCACTATACCTCCTTTCGTCACCCATCTCGATATGCATCTAGAGATCCTTCTCCTCTAGGTCACTGGACAACTCCTTGTCACTAGTCATGTTGAATGAAGCTCCACTATCAAGGTACCATATGCTACCCATCATTGATACCACCATGCATGAAATTAGAGTAAAGTCCAATTTGAATTGAGAGTCCAAAGCCTTACCCACCACTCCTCCTAAGGACTTCTTCTTGGACTTCTTGTGTGGACAATTTGTAGCAAAATGGCCCATCTTGTGACAGTGAAAGAACTTAGCTTTCATCATGTCTTTCTTCTAAACTCTATGGGAAGAATCTGATTCCGAATGGGAATCTTTCCCTTTCCCTTTCCTTGCCTTACTCGCTAAGTCACAATTTTCGTCATCATCAATCTTTGATAAGGAACCATCTTTGTGTTCCTTCTGATCTCCTCCTACATCAAATCCGGCCATAGTCATCCCTAATCTAGCAACTTCTCCCTCCCATTGAAAGATTTTGGATAGCTATTCCAACTCTTGGGAAGGCCTAGAAGAGCTAGGCTCACAATATCATCCTTGGAAATGGTTATTCCAACACTTCCAATCTCATCACGATAGTGAGTGAACTTGGTCAAGTATTTTGGAATTGTCTCACCTTTCACCATCTTGACTTTTAAAAATTTATCTTTTAGTGCCAAATTATTTTGGTCACTACTGCTCTAGAATAGGTCCATCAATTATTTCCACATAGCATGTGAATTTTCTTTCCAATGGAGACTTGAGACAATGTGGTCTCGAACTCCTCAAGGATTATCCACTTGGCCTTTGCTAGAAGGATTATGTGCATCCGATGTTGTATTCCTAGGAATGTCTTGATCAAATAATTCCTTCAAGCCATTATCCTCCAGCACAACCTCCATCCTTCCTTCGAGGCTATATAATTCAAGTTGCCTTCCAAGGCATACTCTAGCTCCAAACCATAGAATGCAATATGTCGATCCTGAATTATGTATTGCAAATTCAAATCTCATGTGTAACCCAAACCTCAAAACTTAGAAATACCCTCTAGTATATTGTATTCATCTATGATACCATGTTGATTTTTCGTAGATTCACAACTTATGTAATGTACTAAAACACAATAAAAGAATCTACTCTACTCTTTAAACAATGGAAACCAAGAATCGATGAAAACAATAATCAACAAGAGGAAGAGAATCAAAGACATATAACATAATTTTTTCTCTGGGGAAATCCACAGCTCAAAACCCTCACTATCTATTGTATTAATCGAAAATCTTAGTGGTAATACAAAGTTTGTGCTCCTAAGAACAATTTCTTACAAGTATGATCAACTCTCTGCCTCACAATCCTGGACTCATCAACACTTAGCTAATTTTTGTTGCTTGTTGAGCCCCTTTTTCCTTGTGCAATTCCTATGAGGAATAGCCAATATTTAATTGTGAATTCCTTCTTCCATAGCTGTGAAATCTAAAACTAGATCCTCTTCTGGTTGCATGCATAATATACACAACTTGGATTATTCTACAACTCATAGTACAATGTCCATGCACTCTAGTCTCAACTAGGTCTTTCTATGAAATCACATGCATGATTTTCACATGATCGAATCTTCAGTTAGCTAGAGTACCAATGAGGATGCACTAGTGCACCAACTCACTACTAGACCTCTACTAGTTCCAGACATAGTTAGAACTAGTTTAACTGTTTATAACTCAATCAAACTGAGTTATCTAATTACAACTCAAATAAGCTTATCCTAGACCCCTAAAATTTAGTGATAACATATACATAACTACAGAAAGACTTTCAACTCAAAGTTCATAAGCTAACTAAGTCAATTAAATTTAATTAACTATTTACAAGATGCTATGAGAATAGAATTTGATTTTAATTCACAGTTTAATTCAAGGACAAATTAAACTAGAATTTCTTGTTGTCATTTCTCAAGAAACACAATGAATAGTAACTTTAGAATAGTTTAATTTGAAGATAGTGATTTAACTTAATGATTTTACTTGATAATCTTAGTGCCGTGAATACCCTACAAAAATCAGGAGCAATAGAAAGGGGCATAATGGTCATATTTCTTTGAAACTGAAGCCCAACATATCTAGGAACTCAGTCAATCATGGATATGTGTGTTTGGGTCAAACCACAAGCACGTCAAAAGGAATGATTAAATAAATAATGAAAGTTGAAATTAAATAAACAAAATAGTATCTGATTGTGCTAAATAGGTGGGGGTCTCGACTAGGGAAAGAACAACAGTGCACAAGTTACCCAATAACAAAATAACCATGTGGAAACCCTCACAATAAAAATCAATAAATAATAGGAATTCTGATACAAAAAAATATATGTGTAAATCCCTTCCTCAGACTCGTTAAGCCGAGTAATTAAAAAAAGGGAGAGTTATTTAGTTGAGCTAGGCGAAGTGGTAACCTTGGTAAGCACAACAGAACTCTAGTAAGAATGCCAAGGAATTTTGGGGTAGCAATTATGCCAATAATCTGAAGGGCTTCCATCAGGATTAGATCTGCACACAAAAATCCCTTCACAAATGAATAATAAAAGCACAAAAGTAAAAATGATCAAGGGAAGTAGAAACTTTACCTGTAGAAGATTGAAGGTCGCAAGTGTTGAAGGGTTCTATGGAGTGAATGATATTCACAAAAGTTAAGGATTCTGGTATTTGATGGTATTCATAGCACCTAGGTGATTATGGAAGGCTGAATTTCAATCAAGACCAACAAAGTTGTGGAGCTAGCACTAGATCAAGAAGGTGACAACAGAGGAAATACACAAATTGAGTAATTGGGATTGAATGTGGCAGAGGAAATTCAAATGATTTCCACCCTTCATATTGACTCAGTCATCTAAACCATCAAATTCTCATAGAGTTCCATGATAACGAATTCACATGGTCCCATGTGAAAGTGGCGTATGTCGCAGTTAATGACTTTCATGGTTATACTATTGATGTGGTAACTTATAGCTGGTATGGGAGGGAGTTAAATATCATAAATAATGTCCCAACGCCATCCAAAAGTATTTTTGTGATAAAAACATTGGGTTTTGATATTAACCCAAGGGTTGCAGAGGTGGTTGTGGGTTAAAATACAACTTCAAATAACAAAATAATACCATCAATTGTGTATTACTACTCAGATGGAGTGCCAAAAAATATCATATGGGATAAGTTTGATAAGGTAGGTTAACAAATACAAATTTCAAGAGTGGAATGGTAGGTCATTTGGGTTGCAGTGGGTGGGTGAGGAGAACCACATGAAAGAGGAATAAGTTTAGAAATGAATTAAACTTTACTATATAGATGGGTCAATACATTCAACCATGATCCAATGAGTTAATTCCTTAAAGAAAAAACATCTTCCATACCAATAGGCACGAAAGTCAATATTCAAGGAAATTCTTATAGTTGGAAAACAAGTTGACATATCCGGTGTGATGGTAAGATTTCCAGACAATAACCAAGTTACATTACCTAAGCATAGTCATAGAGATGTTATTAGGAGAATCTTTGAACACAAACCATTTTGAATATACAAGTGTGAGTATGGTAAATAATCCAAGCGAGCACACATTGAAGGGAATACCAATAAGAAAATAGAATATAAGTATGTGTGTATGGGTGAGAACAATTCCATAGTTCAGAAAGAATTGCACATAATTACCAAACAACACCGAGTAGGTTGAAATTCCAAAGAAAGGCACCTAGATCAAATAAGCCATACAACATGATAAGGAAGATAATTATGGAAAAAATAAATGGAATGAAATGGAGGTTCGTTACACTTACTAGTTGAGTTAGTATTTTTTGTTTTTTAAAGGAACCCAAAGTTGATTAACTCATTAAAAATATTCAATCTCCATCACTTTATAGGGGAGGTGCAATGCTCAAACCGTATTTTCTCACACTTACACTAGTGCCTTGTTTGAGGAAGAAACCTATTTATTATTTCATATCGTTGTGTAGAATTTGTTGTATATTCACAAGTTCATGCAATTTATAAATCACACGAAAAGAATCTACTTCTACTTTAAACCAGTGGAAGCCAATAGATCGATGAGAACAATATCGACAAGAAGAAGATTGTTATGAAACAAACTCACAAAAAGATATAAAAGATAGTTGAATGCCTTAGAATTCAGCCTCTTCAAGGGGGAAACCTCCTTTACATTACACAAATGAACAATTCTTGGATGATAAAAATGACAAAACCTCCTTTCTATATATAGGATTCTAAGGGGTCACAATATAACCAAGTTGACCTAACAATAATAATATAAAGGCACAAAAATAATAATAGAGGGATTTTATGGGGCACAGTAATAACAATATGGGGACAATAAGGGCACAACAATATTAATAAGGGATAAAACTACAATATTAATGGGGGCATCACTAGTATTATAGGCACTTAACATGCCCCTCTCCTTCAAAAAAGTGTTGTCCTCAATGCTTGAGTAGTTCTGGATGCTTCTGTATAAAATTCCAATCCTCCCATGTGGAATCTTTAGCAGATAAGTTCTTTCCTTCCTCATCAAGTTCTGGCAATATTGTTTGAACTGGGAGCTTGTTTCCTATAACCTTCTTTAAACATGAAACATGGAAAACTGGGTGCATTGGAGAAGTTGCACGAAGCTCCAATTTGTATGCCATAGTACCAATATTTTGCAGTACCTTGTACGAACCATAATACTTTCATGACAATTTATTATGCTTCTTAGCTTACTTGAGGTACATTTGTTTATATGGTTGTAGCTGTAGGAATATCCAGTCACCTACACCAAAACTTCTTTCGCTGTGATGTTGATTTGCTTGTTGTTTCATTCTATTCTATGCCAACACAAGGTTATCCTTTAAGAGTTGGAGAACTTGTTGTTGATGCTCGATGTGATGTTCCACTACTTGAACCTTAGAATTTTCTCTTAAGTATGATGTGATGGATGGTGTTTGATATCCATAAAGTGCCATAAATGGGGTCATTTTTGTTGTAGTATGGAAGGAAGTG
>APFE030827926.1:15842-48134 GCA_000404065.3 Pinus taeda
CCTTTAAGAGTTGGAGAACTTGTTGTTGATGCTCGATGTGATGTTCCACTGCTTGAACCTTAGAATTTTCTCTTAAAAATGATGTGATGGATGGTGGCTGATATCCATAAAGTGCCATAAATGGGGTCATTCTTGTTGCAATATGGAAGGAAGCATTATACCACCATTGAGCCAGAGGTAACCATTTGACCCATTGTGTCTGTTTATTAGATACAGAGGAACGAAGATATCCTTCCAAACATTTTTTTACTATCTTAGTTTGCCCGTCAGATTGAGAATGATAAGATGAGCTATGAGCTAACTGAGTACCAAGACAAGAAAATAATTTTGTCCAAAAATTTCCAGTAAAAATGGGATCTCTGCCACTTACAATAATATTTGGGTTTCCATGTAGCTTTTGAATTGTTTTCATAAATGTTGTAGAAACTATACTAGCTTTAAATGCATGTGATAATGCACAAAAGTGTGCATACTTGGTAAATGTGTCAACTACCACCATGATGACACTCTTTCCCTCAGACTTGGTTAAACCTGTGATAAAATCCATTGAAACCTCCTCCCAATGTTGTCTTGGAATGGATAAAGGTTGTAATAGACCTAGTGTCTTAATTGTTTCAGCTTTATTATGTTGGCATACCAAATATTCTGCCACAAACTTTTGAATATCCGATTTAAGGCCATCCCAAAAGAGTTTCTTCTTAACCTTGTGGTAATTTTTTAAAAATATTGAGAGCCCTCCTAAGGGAGAAGCATGAAATTCGAGAAGAATATTTTGTTTGAGTTGGGAATTCTTACAGAGGTATAAGCAATCTTTGTACCATAAAAAACCATTTTTCTAGCTAAATGTATCATATGTATTGGAATCTTGGTGTAACTTTCCAATAAGTTCCCAAACTTCTTCGTCATTCTTCCATTCCTCCCTTGCTTCATTTATCCAATCTAGTTGGATAATAGAAATGGCACACAACAATGCTTCCACATCCTCATCCTTTCTTGAGAGTGCATCTGCCACAACATTTTGCTTCCCCTTTTTGTATATGATTTCAAAGTCATAACTCAACATCTTTGTGACCCATTTTTGTTGTTCTTCAGAGGATAATCTTTCTTCTAAAAAGTATTTAAGGCTATCATGATCTGTTTTTACCTTGAAGTGTCTTCCATTAGGTAGGGTCACCATTTTTTAAGTGCATGTAGTATTTCAAACATTTCCTTCTCATAAATAGCTTTGTGTAAATACTTTCCCTTGATTGGGCAACTTTCGAAAGCAATGGGTCTTTCATCTTGCATTAAAACAACACCAACTCCATTTCTAGAAGCATCACATCCCACAATAAATGTTTTTGTGAAGTGTGGTGTAGCTAAGACTGGTGCTTAGCACATTGCCTCTTTAAGATGTTCAAAGGCCTTTGTTGCTTCTCGAGTCCATGAAAATGCATCTTTCTTCAACAATGTTGTTAGAGGTGCTGCTATTTTCCCATAATTCTTAACAAACTTGCGATAATACCCTGTCAACTTGAGAAATCCTTGCAAATGCTTTATGGATGTGGGGATTTCCCATTCCTTAATGGATTTAATTTTGCTAGGGTCTACCTTAGCTCCTTCATGAGAAACAATATGACCCAGAGATTCCGCCTCTTGTACTCCAAAGAAACATTTGGATCTTTTTGCATATAATTTTTTCTCCTCCAATAGTTGTAGCACCCTGTCAACGTGTTCAACATGATCCTTCCAAGACTTGATGTAGATTAGTATATCATCAAAAAATAATAACACAAATTTTCTAAGGAAGGCTTTGAAAATGGAATTCATCAAACCTTGAAATGTAGAAGGTGCGTTGGTAAGGCCAAAAGATATGACCAAAAACTCATGGTGACCCTCATGAGTTCTAAATGTTGTTTTCAGTATGTCTTGAGTCTTCATTCTGATTTGATGATATCCTGAACAAAGATCTAACTTGTTGAAGTAAATTGATCCATGCAATTCTTCCAATAATGCATCAATGCTAGGAATGGGAAACTTATCTTTAATAGTGAGCTTGTTGAGCTCCCTATAATCTAGACACATGCGCCATGATCCCTCCTTATTGTTCACCAATACTACTGGAGTAGAGAAAGAACTTTGGCTAGGTTGAACTATACTAGCCTCAAGCATTTCTGCAACCATATGTTCAATTTCACTCTTTTGGGCATAGGGATATCTGTATGGCCTGATGTTTGGAGGAACACTTTTTGGAATCAAATGAATAGCATGATCATGATCAGAAATAGGTGGGAGAGCTTTCGCAGCCTCAAATACCTTGGAATGATTGTCCAATACTTTTTGGAGATATGGAGAAATAGATGATTTCAATGTGGAAACATCTAGCAAACATAATTGTGCAATTACGCCTCATTGTTCCTTTTTTAGAAGTTGTGTCATACTGTTAGAGCTTATTATCTTTCCCAGTTTCCCAACAATACCCCTTAATTCAACTTCCTTTCCTTCAACATAGAATTTAATGAAAATTTCTTGACAGTTAAAAGCTATTGTACGGATTGTAGCCATTGGATTCCTAGTACAACATCAACACCTCCCATTGGAATGTAAAGCATTGGGCTATTCAATACATATTCTCCCATGGATAGCTTGGTATTATGGCACTTCCTAGAGCAACTTATCATTCCTCCATTTGCAACCATCACTTGGCACTCTCGTGCTAGATATAGGAAGCAATTGAATTCTTTTGGTACCTTACAATGAATAAAATTGTGGGTACTTCCTGAATCAATCAACACTATTATCTTTTTATTCTTGATATGTCCTTCTATCTTGATGGTTTGAGTAGTGGTAATTCCAGCCAATGCATTACAAGATATGGTCGGATTGATTTCTTCTTTATCTAGGCTTTGTTCTTGGAGTATATCCTCTTCTTTTGACCTTTCTTGTTCCTTTCTTTCTTCTACTTCACAATCTATGTAGAATAATCTCTTCTTAACACACTTATGACCTTTAGCGTATTTGCTATCACAACTGTAACAAAGGCCTTTTTCTCTTTTTTCTTCAAATTGTTGTGGTGTCAACCTTATAGGTTATGGAAGGCTAGGAGCAACAACACTTCCATCTTTATAGTTGTAAGTGGTAGGCTTCCTAGTTTCCATAATTTTGCTTTCTATTTTTCTTGATAACCTGAATGCCTTCTCTAATGAATCAAGTTCCCAAAGACAAATACCATGTTGGATATTATCCTTTAAAGTCCCTATGAACACATCAATTCTATGCTCCTCTGGAATATTTTTTACCTTTATGTTCAATTGTTGGAACTCCTCAATGTCCTCCATCATTGAACCCTTTTGTTTGAGACTTATCAATTGGCTAAAAAAACTGTTGCTTTTTGTATCCTCATAATGTGCTATCATTTCTTCCGTAAAAATTGCCAAGTGATAATTTTTTTATGAGAGCAAAGGCATTGATACCATACAAACTGATTTGGTTCCAAATATAAAGTTGCAATACGTACCTTTTGTGTGTTTTAAACATTATTGAGATCAAAAAATTGCTCCATCTATAGTATCCATGTTGCGGGATCCTTGCCATCAAACTTCCTCATATCGATTCTTCGAATATGGTGGGTCTTTGATCAAACATTAGAGTTTATGAAATCATGATTAACATTTCTTTTGTTCTCATCATGAGTTTCTTTTACTACCCTTTCACCATTAGTGACCATTTCTTGTAGCAACTTATTCAAATTATCTTCAATTAATTCCATCTTATCATCCATGCCATCCATTTTGTGTCCATTGCATTTGCTCTTAGCTACCATGCCATCAATCTTATCTTCTAACGCCCTTTCTAACAATCCATCTTGTTCTACGTCTTTCTTTAAACATCCTTCTAGCTTCTAAAACTTTCTCTAAACAAACCATCTTAGATTTTTTACTTTTTGTGCAAGTGACATTTGTTGCACTTGGTCTCGTAATTTTGATATATCATGTTGCATTTCTTCCTCTTCTTCACGAGTCATGCTAGAACATTCAAGTTTCTTACTAGGTGTTTGCATTTTATTTCCTCAGGGCATCAACTACCGATAATAATGCTTTCCTATGCCCTTTGAATTCCTTCAAACTAATTTTTCAAACCAAGCTTATGCAAAAATAAAAAATAAAAACTACACACCTTTTTTCACTTTGTAGGAGCTCGATATTGAATCTAACATATCTTTGTAATTTTGGATCATCTAGTTCTGAAATTGCACCCCGTAGTAGCCCTCTGCATCCTCTTTCCAATGCCACTAGTCTGATCGAATTTAGATTCTCCAAGGCAGAGTTATGGACAATCTCCCAAGATGACCTGATTATAGACCTTTCCATTAGATCGAACTTGTATGAAGTGCCACGTGCCACTGTTTTGACCCTAGCATCTGAAAAATATACAGATGAAACTACAGTCCATCCTCTTTTTGTAAATTCTGATGAAATTCAATCTGATGCTCGAAACAAGAATTATGATGATTTTCCCAAGGTCACCTGTTGGGAATGTAATTTAGGAGTCTGAAAAAAGTCCAACTTCCTTAGATAATATCTCCGCAAATATAGTGCGAAAAGCTTTGAAATTTGGACCCGAGATTCAACGCGATTTTGTCTCAATTTTTTTTTGTTTTTCTTCTAAAACATCATAGAAAAAAATTATAGCGAAAATGCCACGATAACCTATTTGGAGCAGCAAAACCCTAGAATCCAAACCTCTCATACCAAATGTTATGAAACTAGCTCACAAAAATATAGAAAAGATAGTTGAACACCTTAGAATTCAACCTCTTTAAGGAGGAACCTCCTTTACATTACACAAATGAACAATTCTTGGATGATAAAAATGGCAAAACCTCCTTTCTATATATAGGATTCTAAGGGGTCACAATATAACCAAGCTGACCTAACAATAATAATATAAAGGCACAAAAATAACAATGGAGGGATTCTATGGGGCACAGTAATAAAAATATGGGGACAATAGGGGCACAACAATATTAATAAGCGATACAACTAGAATAGTAATGGGGGAATCACTAGTATCGTAGGGACCTAACAAAGATAAACCAATGGCATAAACCACATTATGTTTATCTAGGGAAAGACACTGCTCAAAACCCTGCCTATCTGTATTGCATTAATGACAAATATGAGTGAAGATATAGAGGTTGTAATCACTATAACAATTCCACACAAGTATAATCAATCTCCCATCTCGTAAGAGATCTCAAGACAAACTCTAGATTCTTTTGTTGCTCTCCAAGCCCCTATTTCCTTGCGTAATTCCTATGGATGAATAGTCCATAATAATGGGAATCCAGTCCTTCCAAAACTACACAATCAAATTTACGCTAACTTCATGATTTCATGCATGATCTATACAACTCAGTAAATCATACAACTGATAGTACAATGTCCCTAGACTCTAGTCTCAACTATGTCTTTCTCAAAATTGACATGAATTAGTTTCTAATGAGGAAATGTTCAATTAACTACAGTGACACTTGTGGATGCACTAGTGCACCAAATGACTCTTAACTCTCTATTAGTTCCATAAAAGTTTGGAACTAATTTAATTAAACATAACTCAATAAACTGGGTTATCGAATTACAACTCACAATTAAACTCATCTTGAACACCTAAAACTTAGGGTGAACATCTACGTGACTTCATAAAGACTTCTAAATTGAAATTCCTAAGCTAATTAAGTTAATTAAACTTAATTACCTATTTACAAGTTTCTAAGAGAATATAATTTTATTTTACTTCACCATTTCAATTCATCGACAAATTTAAACTAGAATTTTGTGTCGCCATTTCTCAACGCTCCCTCTCAACAAGAAAAGCATTATTAGCTACCTCGATCTTGACTTTGTGCAACTAAAATTTACATCTTGACAATGCCTATACCAAAATGTCAGCATCTTTCTCCTCTGTGAGAATGTACTCTAACAACATAATCTTCCTCAATACAAAATCTCTATGATGATGATATCGGATATCAATATGCACTAACCGATCATGAAAAACGTGATTGTCATAGATTTTGATACAATTCTAATTATCACGGTAAACCATAGTTGGATCCATCTGTTGACCGAACAAACCAACCATGATATTTCTAAGTGCAACCAATCTTTGTTTCCTATTATACCAATGAACTATCACTCACCCAATACTCAATATCCCTCCTGTTATTCTCTTTCTCTTGGATGGACTCCCTACCCAAACTTCATTAGTGAAGCCTTGAATCTTCACTCCCTCTATCTGTCTGTACCATAATCAAAATTGAGAAGTGCCCGTGAGGTATCTCAACACATGACTTTCCACCTTCCAATACAACTTGTTAGGCCTAACCATCGCTAGACTAAGCTGGTTAACTACATAGCACATATATGGTCATGTGTTCACCAAGTACATGAGTAAACCCACAAGGTTCTTGTAAATAATCGATTCCACTACTTCCCTTTAGGTAGCCTCCTGCTTCCTCTAGTTACTAGCTATAGGAGTCTCCATAGGCTTGCAGTTCCTCATGTGAAACCTATTTAGTATCTTGTTGGCATACTTGCCTTGAGATAGAAACAACTCCCCATCACCTTGCCATACTTCCATGCCTAAAAAAAAATGCATAAGCCCCAAGTCCTTCATCTCAAACTCTCTTGCAAGGTCCTCCTTACAAGATTTGACCAACTGGTCATCACCTGTCAATATGAGATAATCAACATAAATTACAATGATCGAAAGTTTACCTTCCACGACTCTGTGGTATAGTTTCACATCCACTTTACTCTTTGTGAAGCCTAACTTGATGAAGTAGTGGTTTATCCTCATGTACCAAGCATGAGATCCTTGCTTTAGACCATATAATACTCTCTTGAGCCGACACACATGTGACTCATGGTCAAAGTTTTCAAAACCTTCAGGCCACTCTATGCACACCTCTTCCTCCATCCTATCATTAAGGAAGGCTATCTTCACATCCATCTGTTGTATCCTCCAACCCATCTGTGCTGATAGTGCCAATATAGATCTAATCGACTAGTACCTTGCAATTGGATAAAATGCCTTATCATAGTAAATCCCCTCTACCAGTGAAAAGCCATGGGCTGTAAATCTAGCCTTATGCTTCTCCACACTACCATCTACAACTTGATTTACATTGTAAAGCCAGCACGAGGTCACCACAAACTTATCCTTCGGTCTTGGGACCACATCTCAAACACTGCAACGAACTATGGATTCATACTCCTCCACCATAGAATCAACTCAAATCAGTTGTTGCACTACTTCCTCAAAGAAATATGGCTTTGTTAGAACACATCTTCCCATATGATCCATGTATCCAATGTACCTGTCAAGTGACCTCCTCTTTGTGTGCTATGATGTGGGTTCTCCTACATGCTCTCCAACATCCTACAATAATTTATCCACCTCTTTCGTTAGCTTTCTCCCATCTCTGGAGGACTCTCCCTGAATGGATGTCTCCATTCCTAGATCCTTTGCATGTGTCTGCTCCAAATCAATCTAAGGCTTCTCAACCTTAGGAGCTAAAAGATACTCAACTTTATGTACCTCAAGCTCCTTCTCAAGGAAAACTTTCATGGCCTTCTCCTCGTTGAATCTAACATCCCTGCGAACCACTATCATACTGCTAGTCGGCAAGCACACCCGCTAGTTGTGATGTGTATCATTATACCCCACAAATATCCCCAACTCTATTGTCAAATCAATATTCTTACATGCATCTTTGATCACATGGGCATATACCAATCACCCAAAAATCATCAAGTGAGCAACATATGGCCTCTTACCAAAATAATCCTCCTCTGGCGTCTTCACCCCAAGTATCCGATGTGGGCTACCTTTATATATATAAACTATTGTGTTGCATGCCTCAACTCACAAGTGTAGTGGTAGGCCCTGACCATGCAACATCACCCTCACTACCCTTATTATGATTCTGTTCTTCCTCTTAGCCACCGTATTCCGTTGAGGGTTATGGGGATCCATCAAATCGAATTTAATCCCTTCCATTGCACATAAGTTCTTAAACTCGGACATAATCACTGCATTTTTTACTCCATAGATCTCTAACCTTTTTGCCTTACTCTTTCTCCACCAATGCTTTAAAATCACAAAACTTTGTGAAGGTTTGATCCCTTTTCTGCATGAAAATTATCCACCATTTTCAAGAAAAGTCATCAAAAAATATAACATAATATTTGTATTTGGCCATGGATATTATGAAGAATGGTCCACACACATCTGAATGGACTCACTCTAGAAAAACCTTTGCTCGAGTGTCTCTATCGTGAAAGGAAGACCCGCTGTCTTTTCCCAAAGTACACCCCTTGGATGTATCACATTGCTCAAGCATACCTGTCGAAAGAGAAGTATAGATCTACTGTAATATATTTAAAGCCCCATGATGTAAGTGGCCCAATCGCCTATGCCACAACTTACCGATGTCTCATCTATGCACCCTTTTAGCCTTTTTGCTCAAAGGAGAACACTCCTCTACTTCCACCTTATAGAGATAATTTACATGAATCCTTATCTACTTTACTTGACCCATGGCTATGTGTGAAAGGAACACCTTCCATTTCGAGAAGATCATATAATAGCCTCTATCCTCAAGCATGACAATGGATACCAAGTTCTTCTTTAGCTCATGCATGTACATAATATTCTTCAGGGTGAGTGGAGGTCCATGCTACCTCTAAAAAGTAATTGTGCCCAATCCAGGAGTCCTATACTTCCTTTCATCACCCATACCTATATGCATCTGGATATGTTTCTTCTCCAGGTCACTGAATAGCTCCTTGTCACTAGTCATGTGCAATGAAGTTCCACTGTCTAAGTACCATACAATTCCCATCATTGATAACACCATTCATGCAATGAGGGAAAACCATAATTCTAATTGAGAGGCCAAATCCTCATGTGTCTCTCCTCTTGAGGACTTATTCCTTGACTTCTTGAGTGGACAATTTGTGGAAAAATGGCCCAGCTTGTGACAATGAAAGAAATTAACTTTCATCATGCCTTTCATTTACCTCTATGATAAGAGTCTAAATTGGAATGGGAAGCCTTATGTATTCCCTTCATTGCCTTAATTTCTAAGGAATAGTTCTCTTCATTATCAGTCTTTGATGAAGAGCCATCCCTTGTGTTCGTCTTGATCTCTTCTTGTATTAAATATGACCACATTCATTCCCAATCTCGCGATTTCTCCCAATTATTGACATTTCTGAAAACTATGCCAACTCTTTGGGAGTCCTAGAAGAGAAAGACACACCATATCATCCTTAACAACCGTGACTCCAATACTTCCATCTTAGTCATGACACTGAGTGAACTTGGTCAAGTATATATGAATAGTCTTTCCTTTCTCCATTTTTATTTTTTGAATTTTGTCCTTCAATGCCAATTTCCTTTGGTTAGCATTGTTCTGATACAAGTTTGTTAATGATTTCCTCATAGCATACAAAGTTTTGTTTCCATGGAGAGTCGAGACAATGTGGTCTCAAACTCCCACAAGGACTATCTACCTCTCCTTCACCACACACTTCATCCATTCAACCAATTTTTGTGCATCTAATGTTGTTGTCTTGGGAATTTCCTGATCAATGAATTCCTTCAAGCCATTATCCTCTAGAACAACCTCCATTCTATCCCTCTAAGCTATAAAATTTGAGTTTCCTTCTAAGGGATACTCGAGCCACAAACCGTATAACACTATCTTTTGATGTCGAAGTATGTATTGTAGATTCAAATTTCATATGTAACCCAAAAATCAAAAACTTTGAAATCTCCTCTAGTATATTGTCTTCAGCTCCGATACCATGTACAATTTCTAGTAAATTCACAAGCTCATACAATTTACTAAAGCGCAAGACAAGAATCTACTTCTACTTTCAACCAGCGGAAACCAATAGATTGATGAAAACAATATGAAAAACAACAAGATAAATCAATGCCACATAACACAATAAGTTTAACTAGGGAAAGGCACTACTAAAAACTCAGCCTATCCATATTGCACTAATAAAAAATATGAGTGAAGATACAAAGCTTGTTATCACTAGAATAATTCTGCACAATCTCCTAGATCACAAGCAAGATCAAGACAAAATGTAGCCTCTTATCCTTCTCTCCAAGCCCCTATTTCCTTGCGCAATTCATATGGATTAATATCCCATATTAAGGGGAATGCAATGCTTCTAACACTATGCAATCTAATCTAGGTTGACTTCCTGATTATATGGATGATCTATACAACTTTTAATGCACTGCCTCTGCACTCTAGTATGGACTGGGTCTTTCTGAAAATCGATATGCATGAGTTTTCTATGAGGGAACCTTCAATTAACTAGAGTGACACTTGTGGATTCATTGATGCACCAACTGATTGTTAACTCTCTATTAGCTCCACAAATAGTTTGGAAGTAATTTAATTGAACATAACTTAGTAAACTAAGTTATCTAATTACAACTCAGAATTAAACTCATCCTCGACCACTAAATCTTAGGGAGAACATATACATGACTTCAAAAAGACTTCCAACTTGAAATTCCGAAGCTAATTAAGTTAATTAAACTTAGTTAACTATTTACAAGTTGTTATGAGAATAGAATTCGATTTTAATTGATAGTTAAAAAAATTTAAACCAGAATTTCTTGTTGCCATTTCTCAACACGTTTCTCCATATTTTTATTCATTCTTACATTAAAGGCATTCCTAGGGGTGGGATGAGCTCATTGGCTTGTTTTAGTTGCATGCACATTCAAGTATTTTTACTAATTAAATTGTAGATCTCCATTGTGCCATTTCACCATGCAATTTTTTCTGTGGGTTTCTATTAAAATGAATTTTATGTTTTTGACACAATGGGTTACAATGTGTCATGTTTCAAACCAGGCCTTACATTACAAATCAACCAATTCAAGTACACATATTAGATGTAGTTGTACTCTTTGAACACTATGTTGATGTTTCAAGAATCTTTTGTCAAATTCCATGTCAATGTAGATGCTAGTATATGTAATGGTATTTTGTTACTACATTTCAAAACTCCAAAAGAAAAATTCGGTTAGGTCAAATTAATATTCCTTACATTAGGTCAATTACATAAACGTAACTCAAGGTGATGCATTTTTAGCAAGATCAATAACAAAGTATCCTCATGAACATAATTTTTTAATAAGGAAAAGGGAATTACGTTATTAATGTGAGGCTGAAGTAGTGAATCAACCTCACATTTAAAAAAAAACATTCAAATACAATCATAATTATTATACCCTTAGTTGAATTTAGCATGGCCATGTGAGGACATGCTCAGATAAGTATGACAACTGTCTAAGTACATTAACGTGAGAATAAGCTTATTATTATAATTAAAAAGCATACAAAAAGTTGGGTCTAGAAGTATATTAGGGTCATCATAGTTAATCATCCCATTCTTCTTTGTAAATGAATTTGAAAAAATACTAATCTCGTTCATGAAACTAATGAGTTTTATGATACAAAGAGGTCTGGTGAAGCTATCTAAATATCATATTTAGAAGGTAATTATTTTGGTTCGATGATGCATCTTTTGATGAATGTCATAATGTAATGATATTTGGCGTTAACATATATATTTGTTCAATAAAATAATCAATTATATAAAGCTTTTTTTTAACTTTCTCGATAGTAAGGAAGTGGTTTTCTTTGACAGAAAACCAATCTCCCACACTAAAACATATTTTATTATACTAAACATTTTAGAATTTTATTTTGTCTTTGGCAACTAATGATTTGTGAATAGTAAGAAAAATAAAATTTATTTACTGATGTGGGGAAAATCATCAAATCTGGCTCACATGTGAAGAAGAGTGTACAAATAACCATGTCATTCTTATCTCCTCACCTAAGTTCAATATGAAAATTTTATCATATAATAAATTAAGTATTACAAGGATCCATGCACACTAACATTAGAATAAAATTAGTATTCTTTTTAATATTTTGATGAAATTTAAATCTTGTAAGTTCATTAAGGTGATATGGTTTAGAAAAACATGGCTCGTGAAGAGGGAATCTAATATAAGATTAAATGTAGTTATTCATAGCTTCATACATAATTTCTATGTATAAGGATGTTTTTTATGATTAGGTGTCTCAAATTCCATGATCATTAATTCTTTCCTTAATGAAAAGATAAATACTACATCCTTTATATCTAATTTGAGAGTTATTTTAATCCATTGGTGCAAAGTTGTTATGTTTGGCCATATCCCATAAAGCTATAAATGATCCAATTTTCATTGGGAAATTTTGGTTGCTCCACCAAATTATTAATATGTTTTATGTATGGGGCAATTTATTCAATAACCATTTGAACTTTAGATATTGATGGGGATGTCATCATTAGAAATTCATTGAAGATCATACTATTGAAAGAAAAACTTCCTAAAAATATGGAAAACATGGGAAAATATGTGGAATGGGCAAAAAAAGGATCATGGAGTGTGTATGAAGTGGGTTGGAAGTTTGAAGATTAGGGATGTTGACAAGTCAAAAATCAAGACAGGGATGGTTTTGGCCTATAGAAGAGGAACATGGAAGCTTTCCTTGCAAAAAAAAATTAATTGAGAAGGAAAAATGAGGAACTAAGTTCATTGGCATCATTAAGTTTAAAGGTGGTTGAATGGATGAAGTTAATGGCATTCGATCTCTTCAATAAAAATGATACCTATATGGAAAGGGTTAAGAAACGTGCAATATAATATTTAAGAAAGGATGAAGGATAAAAGTAACAAGGCATTCAAAAAATAATAATTAAATAAAGATTATGAAATAATGATCTTTGTGAATATATCTCTATCCTAATTTAATTTTCTATTGAGAGAATCGTGATTAATGAGAGAATCGTGATTAATGAGAGAATCATGATTATTTGATAATGATAAAAAATAATTTATAAATATTTTTTTTATTTGAATATTTGTAATTTACAATAAAATTGTTAGTATTTAATCATAGAATTTTACAAAATTCATATATATATATATAATATATATAATAAATTAAATATTTTAAAATTCTTCGGTATAGGTTAAGAATTAAAAAAAAATTAAAGTAATACTACTATTTTGAAAACATAATCACGTCACTTTTATAAATTTTGAGGTTTATGCCTAATTCTTATAATATTGAAAATAAAATAATTGAATGATATATAATTATTGTATTTGGGTTAAATATAAAGAAAGTTTGCCTAGAATATTAGAAGACAAATAAGTGGATTATAGTGGGAACAAGTAATTGGCTTTCCTTTAGGAATTTTGTTTGAAGATGATGGTAGCCAAAAGGCATCGAGGAAGGGATCAAAAGGGATATACAAGAAAGGTGCTAGAGACCAAGGACGTGAAGTAAGTGAAACCATTGTCATAGAAATCCTTATGCCACCATATCAGTAACGAATTTGAAAATGTAATGAAAAGCATTTTCTTAGGTTTTTTTTATGCAATTTTTTTGTTGGGTGGCTGTTAAGAGAAAAATTACATTAAGTACCTAGTGGACATGATAACTTTTCTAGGTACTTGATAACTTAAGAGTGTTGATAAGTACTTCAACCGTATATATATCCTAAGTTCTATAAAAAAATCCCTCAAAATGCAAATGATAGATAAATCTAATGTAATTTTTAATAATTCAAAATAAAAGAATTTTCAAGATTGCCTTGGAACAGCTTTCATTTCAATAAAACTAAGCCTCGTTATAAAAAAAATCAATACATGCATGTCAAGTGGTTTATAATAGCCAAGTTTAAATTATAACCTCCATTCATTACCAGCTAGAAAAATACGTATCGCTAAACCAATATTATTAGAAAAGAGTTTAATCTTGGAGACTTACAAGTACAAATATTGTGACTTCACTACAATGTAGAATTGGTCATGTCAACACCTATTTTATTTGGTAGGAGTTTATTTGGGGTTAGATGCGAAATGCAATTTTGAGGTAAAATTATTTGAAATAAAAAATATATGAAAAGAATTAATTTTAAAAGAAATAATAATATTCAAGCTAAAGTTGATGGTGTCATTTTTACTATAAATATTTTTGAAGTTAAGAAAGGAAAAATAATTCATAAAATTGTACTTTTACCTTATTTCTTTATAGGTTTCTAATGTCAAAGTGTAGACACATGTTGGTTAGGGATTTGAATTTTAGGTCCAATGATTACACTTTGTACATAGTTTTGAGTAGACCCACATTGAAAAAATTGAAAATACATATAAAATGTGTTTTTCAATACACACTCTTTTATTTATTTTCATTTCTTTTTTTTTACTTTTAATTGTGTCTATTCAAAACCATGCATAGTATACTTAGAATTAATGCTTACTATAGTATATTGGTATATTGGGTTTGTTGTTTGGATTGGGTTGTTTATATATTCTCTAGACAATAATATCCTAGATTATAATTTGTTGGATCTCATAAGCGCTATATATGTGGGATGCATTTGGTTTTGAAACGAATAATACAAATTATTTTGTGTACTATTTTTCTCCAAAAATATATTGTTTTGTATTAGAGTTCATCTAAGCTTGAATCCCTCACACGAGGGCTCAAGATAATGGAATAGATATGAGGTTTTATTCCCAATACATAGATTATTGTAGGCGTATGATTTTTATTGTGTTAGAAAATATAAATGTGTGGTTTGTTTGTCCTTTGGTGTGAAAACTCGTGTTGGAATCTGTAAATCGAGGGTTTGGATCAAGCTACATGAGAGATACATCATTGTTGCTACTGTGAATTTTTACAAATGGTATTTCCAGTGAAGCTTGGGACAAATTAGGATATTTTCTTTGCACTGAACATGTATGTGGCTCCCCTTCCAAAGTTACCCAATGGGACAGCATGTTCATTGTATTTGAAGCTATATGTAGTGTATAGAGCTTGCAGCGGACCTATGTTTAGAGTGGGTTCCACCTTTACACAACCTATTCATGCATATCACAACAAGGAAAATGTACAATTGTCCATTGGATGACCCATTTTTTTAGTGTTCAATATTGAACAAAGCACTCACGAAATCGTGAGTCTTTATATTTCACAAGCATGTCAAAAATAGGTTTAAGAAATTATTGAAAGACAAAGGTTGTGAAGTGCTTAATTCATGTTTCTTTGATAAATTATTTAGTCATGTTAATAAGTGTCTTGCGGCTTCTATTGTGGTGTTCCTCAAATATAAAACGATCGCTTGATGGAGGAAGAATCAAAATCTAAACATGCTAAAACACATTCATCCTAGGTATTGAATTCTCCCCAAGATTCTCTACATGTATATGATAACACACAAATTCACAATTTGGATACTAATTCCCCTATTGGGCCATGTGAAGAAGGAACCTGTGTAGGATTTTGGACTAGTGGTTGTCAAGGATCCATATCTAGAGGATTATATATCAACGAAGGAAAATCCTCTTGTCACTTCGGTAAGGTTAATATGGACGAGATGGAATATATCTCTCAATTATATAACATTCAGGCAATTTCCATCAAAGAAGGTATCAAATACTTGGGTTACCATCTTAAGCCCATGGGTTACAATACTTTTGACTGGTCATGGATCATTAACATATTTTACAAGAGAATATCAGGGTGGGAATTTAAATGTTTATCTTTAGCTGGCAGAATGATTCTCTCACGGTCGGTTCTTGCACAAATTTCTATTTATTGGGCTCATCTATATTACATTCCATTGACTACCATTAAAAAATTAAATAGTTTAATGGCAATCTTTAGCTAGGGAGCATGCAAGGAAAAGAGGATATACCATCTTACAAAACTGAAAAACATCGCCCTCCCAAAAAAAATGGGGGGTTGTTTATGGAGTCAAGCTATCAGAATGAAATATCTTGGGAATGAAGATGTCTATTATTCGTACAGGAATAGATTTTTGTGGCCCTCTCAAGGATCGGCAATTTGGAGAATTTTTCAAAAGGTTCTCCCTTCCTTCTACAGGAATCTAATATGGAAATTACATAGAGGAAACAACATCTTTATCGGTGTTGATGCAATCATGGGGGTAGAGATGAAACCCCCAATTGCTCCACAACTTCTCTCGCTCCTTCACTAAAAAGGTCTTTTCTACTGGGCATAAGTAATAAAAGGATGGAAGGATGTTATTCCTCAATGGAAATCAGATAGAGAACTGAGCTTGGATGGAACAAAGGCTTCCCAATGGAGCAAGATAATTTGGAACACGAAAAATGCTGAGATTTACAAAACAGAGGACAGAGATAGCAATATTTGGCAGGTAAAGGAAGGACGGTCCATGGTGTTAGTGAGAGATATATATCTCTCCTTGATTGAACAGCAAAGGGAGACCTCTCGAAAACTTTTTCCATACTCTCTATGGAAGGCTAGTTGTCCTCTAAAAATAACACTATTTTTGTGGCTAGTATATCAAAAAAAAATCTTACATGGACAAATTTGCAGAAAAGGAGTTGGCATGGACCAGCAATATGCATAATCCGCCTATCCGATATAGAAGAAAACATGCACATTTTTCTAAAATGTCCACAAACTCAGAGTTTATGGAAGCAGATGGCCTCTTATTTTGGCTTTTGTAAAATTTCACATCCCTCCATAACAAATGCATATGAATGGTGGGGTTCACAGAAAATAATTTGGCGTCCCATTTCTCTAATTGTCTTCTTGTTCATATGGAAGTGGAGAAACGAAAGGATTTTTCAAAACAACAAAGAGGAATTTGGGCATATATTTGATAAGGTTATCCCCTTCTATTTTTCAATTCTCCCTAACATTCCACAACAGATGAAGCACCAAACTACCGTCTCAGACTCACATCAGCTACCCTTCCCACGGGCACACTTTGACAGAGCAGTAAAAGAAGGCAAATGCACATGTGGCGTTTATATTGGTATATCAAGTGATCTTCAATACTTCATGTTTTGGAATGGTGGCCATGGAACCAATAACAAAGCTGAGGCCATGGCACTGCATGGCCTACTTCTATTCTGTACATCCATGGACATCGACCCTATCAATATCTATGGTGGCTCCAAAATAATCATAGAACAAGTGAAGGGAAATCAAACTATAAAAAATGACAGCCTTACTAGATGGCTTGGCAGGATTACTTCTCTATGGAAGCCAACACTATTCCCTATCCCACATATAAAGCATACGCAAAATGAGCAAGCGGATGAACTATCAAAAAAGGGTATGCAGTCTACATATGGTAAGTGGCAACTGAGTATCTCTGTAGAATCCTATACATATGTTATATAGCCTTTCTCTATGCCGAGTATATAAAGTCGACAAAAATCCGATATGCTTCATGCTCCTATGTTCTGGAAAAAATGTTTTATGGCTGGATTTTCCATATTTTTGACGTTTTTGAATATTTCTATGATGATATGATCTCTATACAGACCCCATATTTGATTATGAACAAAGAAATGATGTATAACTGAAAAGACTATCAGATTTTGATACTAGGTCTAGGAAAAAATCTCACTACTTTCTGTATATATAGATCTTTTTTGAATATAATATAAATACTATACAACTTTTTCTTCTCAAAAAAAGGATGGACATCACTCCTTTGCAAACCGGTCTTGTATATTTTCTTGTTTCATAAATTATTTTCAAGAATGCATTGGTGTCAATGGAGAAAGCATATCTTAGCAAGAATCCAATGGTTAGTTATGTTCTGGATTTTTTGTATACATATGGTGGGTTTCAGGATTTCTATGATCATTTAACCTTTCACATGTTTAATATGGACAAATTATTTTGTGGATCATGGAAAGCTCAGAGAACTTAATGATATTATGAAGAACCACAAAGAAAAGACCAATTATTTAACAAACTAATCTAAGTTGTTGTGCACCGGGAGCATTAGTTACAGGTTTCTCCTAATAAGGTTAAGTTGATGTGATATGTCATGCTCTGAGAGTATCAATAGAGGTTATTTTTATGAAATGCCACGAGAGTGATTAATTGGTATTGTTCTCATGGGCTTTCTTGGCTTCCTCCTTAAACAATATTTTCTTTTATTCTTTAGTTAGGTTTGTTTGTAAAAATTACAAAACTAATTCTTGAATGATATTTAATAATTAAAACTAGTGGTTCTTTGTGCTTGGAGACCCTTAAACACATCACTAGTTTGATTGTGTTTATGTACTAGTACGGTTTGTTTATCTTTGTGCTAAAAAACCCCTAAAAATGGCTATTGGTTAGAGTATGAGATCCTTTTGTGTTAGACGGGTCAAGATGTATGAAAAACTTCTAAATATACTGAGTATCCAAATTTCTTTCATAGAAACTACTAGATAGCAGAAAGAGAAATATATGGTGGTAGGTCCATAGAGTGGTTCAATTACTTCACAACTTTTCTTGCGGAAGCCTTGAGGAGCCGAGCATGTCAACATTGTTGATCATTACAAGTACATCAATGGTAGTCAAAGGTAGTTATACTTTAAATGGAGGTCAATTGATAGCTCAAAGTTGTGATGGTGAAGAAAGAGCGATGTATACAATATTCCACAATGAGTGTAAGTGTTGATGAATACCATACTAGACTATGAGATAAATATCCATGCAGTAACTTATGATTCTTGTATTGATATTTATAGTGTTAATTTTGTAAGATAAGAATTAAGGGAGGGACTTAGGATTAAAGCTTGCAATAACATATTGGTAGATTGGATTTCTTGATTAGATTTTTTGTTTGGATTGGGTGGTTGAGATATTTTCTCAACAATAATTTCAATTTGCAATCTCTTGGATCTCATAAGCAAAATATAATATATATATATATATATATATATATATTACATATATATATGGGATGTATTTTCTTTTCAAATAAAATGTATGAATTCTATTGTGTGTAATTTTTATATTATGTTTTCTCCTTATTAGTAGGTGCTCATTTATGTGGAACTTAATTCCTTACCTAATATTATTTACTAAAGTATAAAGATATTTACTAAAATATAAGAATGTAAACCAAAAGTAGAATGAGAAAACTAGTTCTTTTTCTCTTTTCTTTTAAAAATTCTTAACTCATTTTATTATTATATTATTTTCTTAAAAAATAATTTAGATTTCAAAATTTTCATTACCATAAATATATTCCCGGGTTGATTTTTTTGAAAGTAGCTGTTAGTAAGATACATCAAGTTAAGTCCAGAAGAGTTGAAATTATTTTCAAGCAAGTGGTAGTAAGATGCATTAAGGTAAGTGAGAGAGATATATCTAGAAGTTTGGGTTTATCAACTTGTTCCTTTTATAGACGGAGAAAATTCCATGGCATCACATTAAACCCAAACTTGTTCCTTTAGTAGACGGAGAAAATTCCATGGGCTTGTAATGCATACCTAAACTGCGGATGTTAAGGAAGACATGGGCTTGTAATGCATACCTAAAAATTAAGATTAAATGAAAAATGTGAAACTATAATAAGAGTATAGAAATAGACAAATGACTATACCATTAAAGTTAATAAACATAAAAAATTATTTAGTAAACTATGAAAGTGATTAGAAAGATAACACATCCAGACTTACGTGCTGATAGCCAGTATATAACACAAAGTACCGCTACAATTCACAATTGTTTGTTGTTTGATAACATGCCCTATCAAAAGGTTACCATCCTTACATTGTATCATAGGGCATGGAGTTTTGAGAAATGGCGATGCAAAATATAAATAGAAAAATCCTAAATGGATTAAAAGAGAAAAAATGGTTCATAATGACAGCAAATGCGAGAATTGGTTTTTAAATTTATAGTGCAAAATATTCTTCATTTCTCAGAATGATTAGTAAAATCATATGCAACATCTAATGGTGCTCAACAAAATGAATCTTGGTATAGAAGAGATCCTAACTTGAGTGTAAGATAAGATGTGGAGTGAGTACTTTGGAAATGTTGCAATGAATCGGATTTCAATGTTTCTAGTTGATATATAATGTTATTGGTAATGTGATTTATTTTTATTTAACATTTGTAAATATTTTGTTCGAAACATCATCTAAACCTATAATTGTATTAGTATATCTAATCTTTTATATATGTTGTATAACTATTCTCTTATAAATAACGTTAAATATTTCAATATATAAAACAATAAATATATTTCTGAATAATATATGTTTTTCTTACATTTGTTTTATATTTCAAAATATTAAATATTAAATACGTTATTACTGGGTGCATATTATTTACCCTAATTTGGTAGCCTTCACAGCTTTACAAAAATTATAAGCAACTACCTTTATTATTTACCATCCACTATTTATTTTCATTATTATTTTTTTATCATTATTATTGGTGCTCTTATTATTGTACTTGCATTAAGTTAATATTTTCTAGTGTTACATTTATTTTATGATCAATCAAGACTAGGGATACCTGCATGGGTTTATAACCATGTTTGGGTTCTATACAAAAGTATGCAACAATTCTCATCAACTAACAAAGTTTAAGCTAGCTTTTATTTCTCAAATATGTTGGATTTAAGATAATGTCTTTACATGCTCTACATGAAATGATAGAAGCTAAGTTGAATAAGCCCAAGAAGTGCATGGATAGGGTTTGTTAGGTGACACCACTTCTCTCTACTCATTTACATTTTTTCAAATCATTGTAGTGTGTAGTGAGTGTTGCGATAGCAGTAGATAGTAAAATATTCATAGCTTTTGTTGTTGATTCAAGGTTTTAATCTTGGTTTTCACTTGTCCCTAGCTTGTTGTAGGCTTAACTCATCTATTATTTCATATCATTATTTGAAAGTACAACCCCTTGAGGCTTTCCACTGTCTATGTTCATGATTGAATTGTGTATGTTAAATTGTTCTTAGTCGAAGCAAGTAATTTTTATGTGGCAAATAATTTAGAGTTCTGCCTTGATATTGATTTATTGAGTTCATTTTTTGTCAATGGGTGGTCTTTCAAAACATGTGTAACACCTCTCATTTTCAAAAACTTGAATTGTTATGTGATGGATATAAAGACCTATGCTAGTATGTGATAAACATGTTTATGTGAATGTTTATATTTTTATTAATAAATCTTTTAATGTTATGGTGAAAATTTCATGGGATGGCCCCAAAAAAGAGGATGAAACTTGCCAGAATATGAGAGGAATCAGATTCTCATGATTTTTCCTAAATCAAATTGTGTGTGTGTGTGTATGTGTTAACCTGGTGGGAGATAAAGACGGGGAATAAAAGTGCTACAAGTGGAAAAGGGAGTCTTTTAGCATTAAGGAAAAACATGGAAAAATCGTAGGATGAGGGGAAGAGAAACCGCTAAAGGCAAGACATTGCCAAGCAAAAATATATGAATATGATAATGATAAATAAGCATTATCAAGGCATAGTAGAGGGTACTCATGCCTAGCAAGTTGTCATAGCTCAGAGGGATCAGTGGGTTCATGGTTGGGAGGTTTGGTGCAATCATCCATTGATTTTCCGAGCTGAAGTATATTGGTCAGAAAATTCTTAACTATGGTTGAATGGTTTTATATTAGACGCATGTTATTCTATACTGAATGCATGTTAATATTTAGTTATAATCTGTATAAGATTGTTCTTTATTAGTTGCAGAGTTGCATGTTATTTTATATTTGATACATGCTATTGGTTAGTTAACTTTTATAGCTGATTGTTATTATCTGTTGCACAGTTGCATGTTATTCTATAATGGATGCATGATGGTGGTTACATACCTTTTATAGATTATTATTCCTTATCAGTTTCAGATTTCCATGTTATTCTATATTAGATGCATATTAATAGTTTATTAACTTTTATGCATGATGATTCCTTCTCTGTTACAGAGTTTAACTAAATTGTGGGTAGCTTACTGAATGTTGATTGTAGGTTTTTATATTGGCTGAAGTAGGAATCTGTATGTTAAGGTGCCCCATGAACATAGTCATATGAGCATGCTCACCAATATGGTCACATTCAATGATCAGCTTGCATGTAGTAAACGTTATGGTCCTATAGTGAATGTTGGGTATATGTATAATTGTCATCGTTAGATTGAAATTATGTAGACGGTGAAGTTAAAAATTTCTACATAGACGAGTTTGCAGGTGCTCCTAATTGGAACTACATCCCCCAAATGAGGATTTCGGTCTAAGATATGCGAGTTAACACAATGACCCATCCAACTTAGGGTCTCCATTGAGAGATGAAAATTAGAACTTGGAGTGTTTTGACTATGAAGAAGAAAACATAACTAATAGTGACTGAAGAAAAATAAAACTTCTGTATAAATGAGGAGTATGTTATACACCCCTCATAGATCTATAGCATATAAAAAAAAAATAGTGTTGTGATTGTGTGGTCTATTCAGGTATATAAAATTATTGGAAAATTGATAGGCCGAGGGAATAATTATAGGATAGAATTACTACATCAAGGACCCTAGTATCACAGTAACAAATTCAAAGACCTTACAAAAACCAATTCCCAGTAGATGATTGGAACAAGAAAATTTGAACAAACAGTGAAATTAAGATAACATGCACTTAATGGAAGGCTCTAGAGTGACTACTTCTATAACTATAATATTTCACGACAGACAGAAGATATTTTGTATAAAAAAAAGAGATAGCTAAAAGAATTAGGCAGCAAATAAGGTACGAATCTCTCTTGACTTTCACACAATGGCTTCATTTACATAAAAAAAAAAAAAAATATTGATTATGTAGACCATAAAGCACTTAAATTATTCTAAAGACTGAAATGGAAACCATCAAGTTACAAGTGAATTGATTCAAATATTTATAAACAAGAGAGATAACCTCTTTCAATGCCTAGAAAAATTATACATGGTATCCTATCTTTTAAATCGAAATTGAAAATTAAAATAACTTAGCAATATACCAAAACAACCACGGTGACTCTCGTGAGTCTTATACATGCAACATAGCCATTGAACCATCTAGTTAAAAGAAAAATTAAGAGTACATATACTTGTGACCAACAAAGTAACCATGGAAAAAGGAACCCCAGTCCTACAACCCAGCCTGTAAATCACTACCAGGTAGCAGAGACCTCCTACACCAAAATTTTGGATGCCAAGAGTCAGGGGTACAAACCCACCAAAATTTTGGATGCCAAGAGTCAGGGGTACAAACCCTTCCCCTGAAGAACGAGAAATGCAATCAATGAATCTACAAGCATAACCAACTTCATTAATATTGGAACCATAGAGGAAACTATTGAGTAGTTGAACGAAATCATTCGGAATAGAACCCGAAGCAACATAATCCATAAGTATAAAAGGTCACTAACGTGTCCATGAGATGACAAGTACAAGCTAGATGTTGAAGGTTTTGCGAAATTGTGTCTAAGATTTGTCGACTTGGGGCATACATGAGACAAGGAAAAATACCCACCTCAGTATAGCATCTAAAAATTTGGTTTAGTGATAAAGAATTTATACTCTATGTAAAGGAAAAACCATTGGGATGAGGGTTATTTGTTAACTATGGGAACCCAACACCGTTCAACAAACTTGCAAGAGAAATCACTGAAAATAAAGAGATTGAACATTAGCAAAATAATAAATAAAATAGGTGAGTATACTTTAGAAAAGAATCTCTTTAACTGTTCATGCACTTACCTAATACTGAGGTAGCACCATCTCGAAAGAGAGGCGTGGTAGTGAGGAGGTCGGTATGTCCCTCTGTCAATATGAAAGAAAACATAAATGAATCAAAAGATATATATCTAGTGGTTTAGTAAATGATATAAGAACTAGAGTTCAGGGGTAGAACATAGAGTTAAGGATTTAAATTACTTCGCTTGGGGTGCCGCCGAATTGAACCGTTGCTAAGAAAACCTTCTCTCTGCTATATACCAAATATTGTTAGAGAGATGGTGTTGGCTATTCAATCTAGCGGAAAGAGTAGTAGCAACCATGACATAAATTCCAAAAAAAACCTCACCTCAACCTCAACTTTGTAGGCTGCAAGATGGAAATGACAAATCCAGTGGAGAAACTCAACAAAACAAGGTTATGGTTCAAGTAGAGTGATCTAAGTAATAGATCAATCAAGGCAAATCATGGGCGTTCAATATCTCCTCGATCCTCTCATAGTTAGGGATCCATGCCTAATGGACGGATGCACATAGTGATGTTCAGTTGAAATGAAAGTAATCGACATCTGGTTGGGTGATCACATGGGATATTCATGTCGTAATACAAGACTTAATTGCATACAATTGTTAAGAAACATAAACGATAGATAATACAAACATTACGGTAAAGGGAGTGATGTAAGGTCTAAAGTAAGGTAACAAAAATTACATATAAACCTACACGTAACCTCCACACTAAGCTTAATTACATTAACACACCCTAGTACCCTCACTAAGGTGGTTCATGCCTTATCGGCTCAGCTAGAAATCGCATAAATTAATACAGAGGGTGGGAACTTAGGTATAGTAGGTTTATTGTGGGGTTGTCTTAATTCGTATAATAACATAGATTGTACATGTTGTATAGAGGAAAGGTGAAAAAAAAATTGGAGTTACAATTTAGGCTTTTTACAAATGGCATTGGAGCAAAGTTCTACATTGAGCTCGTATAGGGGCATCTACATTAAAACAAAATATGTATGAAAAAAAATGTATGTATATGTTAAATTTTTATATCAACTGTTTCTTATCAAATATGAATGCTAAATAGTGGTGTAGGTAGAAAAAAAATGGAATTGAATAATTATGGAAGGATCTCTATAGCCAAATACTAGCAATGAGGAATTGTACATGGAACTAGGGAAGTCAACAATACTATTGCCATAATCTCTCAGCTGGTGGAGATAGTAAAGACACTGCATTGTTGAAGATGAGGAGAAGCTAATCTGATAATGGATAGAGAAGTCTAGTCATAAAAGTGTAAATCAAGAAGTTACAAGGAGGATAGTATCTGATATGTTAGTAAGTAGGAGAGAAACAGGTGCTGAATCACCAATGGCATATAAGAAACAAAGCAAGGTTGAATTACAAGGAGGACTTAGAAATATAAGACCACTAGTGTTTGATGGAGAGAAGGAGGAGGATGCAGACGCATATGAAAAAATATTTTCAAGTATATCAATATGAAAGCAACTTGAAAGCACGATTGGAAATTTATCAATTGCAGGGTAAAGCCACTCTATGATTGTAGGAGAGTAAGAGTGTTCAAGCACTGGATGAAAAAATAGTACCGTGGGAAGCATTTCAGCAACAATTCAAAGTTAGATTCCTGAACAAGAGGTATTATGATGACAAGGCTAAGGAAATTCATGAGCTAAAATTGGGGTAACTAACTATGGATGAATTTGTAAACAAAATGACCAACTTGTTGTGTTATGTTCCCTATTTGAATGATGAGAAAGCTAAAATTCATTGTTTCCTGAACTATTTTCTGGTCTCTTATGTAAAGAGAATTGAGTTTGATAACCCAAAGACCATGGACGAAGTAATCAGGAAAGTGAGGTTATGTCATCAATAGTTCAAAGTTAAAAATGAAGGTGGAAAATTTTGGAAGACCAAGGATGGTGGAAGAACCGGTGGGGGAGTGAAGAAGCAAAAAATAATCTATTTGAGGAATTTTTGTAGATATCATAAAAAAAAGGGGGTTAGTGAAGAGATACCCTTTCTAGCTCAGTCTCACATGGGCTCAAGAGTAACTGAACCAAACAACACAAAGTATGATGCCACCAAAGAATCACTAAGGTGTTGTGGAAGTGGGGGACCTCATATGATAAGAGAATGCCCACATAACTCCTCATCTATGCAAAACACATAGACAGTTCCCGATGCCACTACAGTAAATGATGTTGAGAGGAGAACTCCTAGGATTAGCGCCACCGTGGAAAACCGAGAAGCTAGAGATGATGTCGCTATGCTCGAAATAGAAGGTAAAATCCCAAACTAGACTGTGTCTATCTTAATATATCTCAGAGCTACCTTAAGATATATTAGCCCCCAAATTGTAGAATGCAATTTGAAAACATAAAAAATTCCGAATTGCATGGCTAGTATAGCTAGCCATGGGAACTAAGAGAAAAATAATTCAGTATGTGAAACAGTGCCCTGCTGATTTTAATGGTTATTTCTCAAAAGTGGAATTGAATCTTCTTCCACTTGTGTCATATGACATATTAGTGGGAAATAGACTAGTTAGAATAGCAAGCTGCTATTATAAATTTTTTGGAGAATATAGTGACATGTGCAGGAACTAATGGTGTCCTGATAGTGATTAAGGGAAAAGCGAAATTGGTAACGGTTTGACAAATTTCCTCCTTACAACTGAAAAGAAGCACGAGGAACTATATTTTGCATAGGTGGAGCCTAGCCCTTAGCTGTTCAAACAAATAATGTTACAAATGATCCCAATCATCAAAGAATTCCTGGATGCTTTTCTAAAGGAAATTCTAGGATTACCTGCATCCAGGGATATAGATTTCATGATAAATCTAGTACCCAGGGTTGTTCGGTCTTTAGGACTCCATATATTATGAGCACTCTAGAATTATTAGAGTTAAGAATGTAGTTACAAGAGTTATTTCATAAAGGATATATCAAACCTAATGTTTCTCCTTGGGGGGCACCGCTGCATTTTTTGAAAAAGAAGGATGTTCATAGAGAATGTGTATAGATTATCGTCAGTTGAACAAGTTAACAGTAAAAAACAGATAAGCCCTACCAAGAATAGATGACCTATTTGATTAAGTCAGAGGGGCCTTAATTTTTTCAAAAATTGATTTGAGAATGGGGTATCCTCAGTTGCATATTAAAGAGGAAGATATATAGAAGAGGACTTTTAAAACATGGTATGGGGAGTATGATTTCTTGGTGCCACCTTTCGGTTTCACCAATGCTCCTGCAACGTTCATGTGTCTGATGAACAACGTGATGCACTAGTATCTAGATAACTTTGTATTAGTATTTATAGATGACATCTTGGTATACTAGAAGAACAAGGCAGATCATCAAGAACATTTAAGGATGGTACTACAATCATTAAGAGAAAATAAATTTTATGAAAAAGTCAACAAGTGCGAATTTTTCCAAACCAAGATATAGTACTTGCGACATGTCATATCTAAAGAAGGATTAGCAGTGGACCCTGAGAAGATTTCAACCATTTTGGAATGAATGGTACCAAAGGAAGTGTCTGCATTTCATTCTTTCATGGGGATTACATGACATTATCATAGATTTGTGAAGTATTTTTCAAGATTGGCATAGCCCATCACCTCCTTACAGAAAAAGGGAACGAAGTTTGAATGAACTGAAAAGTGCCAAGAAATTTTCAATAAACTTAAAAAAATGTTGATGTCGTCTCCTATCTTACATATAGCAGATGTAGATTAGGAATATGTAGTATGCATGAATGCATACCTTGAGGGATTAGGTGGGGTGTTCCTACAAAACAATGTTATGATAGCCTACGGATATCATAAATTGAAAAAACATGAGAAGAATTATGCTATGTATGGTCTGGAGCTGGCCACATTAATTCATGCGTTAAGAATGTCAAGATATTATTTGTTGGGTAATTTTTTTTTTTTTTAATGACCGACCACATCAGGCTTAAATATTTTTTTAGTCAATTTGACCTGAATGCGAGATAGGAAAGATGGTTGACCTTCCTCAACAAATTCGAATTTGAAATCAAACATATTAAAGGGAAGGAGAACAAGATTGTTGATGCATTAAGTCGGCATGCTCATGCTATAGTTGCACACATTGGGCTAAGTGTAAGAATGGATCTTGAGGAAAAAGTGAGATTAATAGGGCAACATGACCCCTAATAACAAGAATTGGATAAGAAAATAAAACAAGGTAAGACAACAAGGAATTTGATCAATTCCAAAGGATTGAACACGTACCAAGGTAGATGGGTTATTCCTAATAGCACCCCTCTCAAAAAGATACTTTTTCATGAGAAACATAAAGAGCCATATGCTCGACACCTAGGATACTAGAAAATGATAACTGCATTAAGAAAACATTTTTCCTACGCTGCAATGGAAAAGGAGATAGCTGATTACATAGTAAGGTGCCCAGAATGTCAGTAATTTAAAATAAAACATTAGCATCCAGCATGTCTTCTGAATTCATTACCTGTTCCAGAATGGAAGTGGGAAATGATTTCCATGGATTTCATAACTGGATTACCAAAAACTTGGTATCAACATGATTCCATTATGGTGGTAGTAAATGTACTCACAAAAGCAGCCCACTTCAATCCTGTATAATCCACCTTTGGAACAACACAAATCATATTGCAAAAAATGTCATACCCCTCTTAGTTGGAGTCAACCATAAGATCGATTGATCCTTGGGCCTGAGCTCTTGTGTGAAATGGAAGAGAGAATGTGAAAAAATCAACAAATATTAGAACTTATTGAGAGAGACAAAAAAGCTATGTAAATAAAAAAAATAAATTTTAAGTAATTTCAAATTGGGGAACATGTGTATTTGAGGATCAAACCTTGCAAGAGTACCTTGAGTAGTGGCAACTTTGCTAAATTAGCACCGCGGTACTATGGAACATTTGAATTACTGGATTGAATAGGTCTGGTAGCATATCAATTAGCTCTACCTGCTCATATTAAAGTACATGATGTATTTCATGTGTCACTATTAAAAAAATATGTACATGATAGCTCTCACGTAATTGATTGGAATCCCCTACAGTTAGAACCCAAAGGAGATTTGTTCCCTGAACCACTCCACATTCTAGAATGGAGGGAAATTTTACTACGGAATTAGGTCATATCTTAGGTTAAAGCGTAGTGGTGACACTTTACTCCCGAGGAAGTAACTTGGGAAAGAGAAGAGGTCATAAGGGCTGGTCATCATGATCTATTCTCTACTGAAAAATAACACCAACAACTCTTGTTTTCAAGAACTTGAATTGTTATGTGATGGCTATAAAGACCTATGCTAGTATGTGATAAATATATTTATGTAAATTTTTATATTTTTATTAACAAAGTTATTAATGTTATGATGGAAAATTCATGGGCTGGCCCCATAAAACAGGATGAAACTTGCTAAAATCTAAGAGGAATCAAGTTCATCATGATTTTTCAAAAGAAATTATATAAATATATAATATACTATATAATATATATATGTGTGTGTGTGGTTGTGTGTGTGTGTGGTGTGTGTGTGTGTGGGCGTGTGTTGTGTGTGTGTGTGTTAACATGGTGGGAGATAAAGACCAGGAATAAAAGCACTGTAGGTGGAAAAGGAAGGCTTCTAGCTTTAAGGAAAAACAAGGAAAAAATTGAGGCTAAGGGGAAACAGAACCCCTAAAGACAGGACGCTAGCAAGGAAAAATTTGTGAATATGATAATGATAAATAAGCTTTATCAAGGTAGGGTAGAGGGTACTCATTTTTGGAAACTTGTCAAAGCGGGGGGGGGGGGAATTAGAGGATTCATGGTTGGGAGGTCTAGTGCAGTCACGCACTGATTTTCCAAACTCAAATATATTTGTCAAAAAATTCTTAACTATGCTTGAATGGTTTTACATTAGATGCACATTATTCTATATTTAATGCATGTTAATATTTATTATAATATGTAGAAGATTTTTCCTTATTAGTTGCAGAGTTGCATGTAATTATATACTGGATAGATGATATTGGTTAGTTATAATATGTAGAAGATTGTTCTTTAATAGTTGCAGAGTTGCATGTTATTTTATATTGGATACATGTTATTGGTTAGTTAACTTCTATAGATTTCTGTTATTATCTATTGCAGAGTTGCATGTTATTCTATAATGGATGCATGTTGATGGTTAATTATCTTTTGTAGATGATTATTCTTTATTAGTTTCATAGTTGCATGTTATTCTATCTTAGATGCATGCTAATATTTGATTAACTTTTGTGGATGATGATTCCTTCTCCGTTGCAGAGTTTAACTAAATTGTTGGTAGCATATTGAACATTGATTGTAGGTTTCTATATTGGATGAAGTAGGAATCTAAATTGTAAGGCACCCCATGAACAAAGGCATAAGAGCATGCTGACCAGTACGGTCACATTGAACGATCGGTTTTCATGTAGAAAATGTTATGGTAGTATAGTGAACATTGGGTATATCTATACTTGTCATCGTTAAATTGTAATTATGTAGACAAAGAAGTTAAAATATTTCTACACAGATGAGTTTGTAGGTTCTATATTAATTGTGCTCGACCCATCAACATTCAGGGGATCACCCTAGTACGAAGTCCCAACTAGACCTCACACCATTTGGTGTGGGAGTCCCATCTGGTATGATGGCCCGGTTTCCATTGTCTTATGCATTTTCCTCAACTCTTGCTTGTCATCATAGGAGAGTAGTCTACTCTGCCTTCGAGAAGTGAGGTTCGTGTTCCTGGTGAATACTAGTGTACCTATGTCAATGGTTCTTTCATTGTCAATGGAGAGGGCACGAGTGAGTCCCAAGTTGGTTGGGATGAAGTCCCAACTTATCTAGGAACACACAACACAATAGGATGTGCATAGCTTTCGAAGGATCGGTCCAAAAGGATGTGACAGTGACAACACACAAGGTAAAATAACACGTACAACACTCAACAGATGAGTCTGAATGAGTGCAATGATTGTTATAGAAAGATTTATGTGAAAGGTATGTCTGATATCTAGGGATATAGCCACCATAGGCGAGAGAACATTAACAACATATACAACACATTTCCATTAACAGGTTTTGTATTACAATAAGTGAAATAGTTCAAGTGTTCAACGCAGGTTAAAGTAATGGGAATTACAAGTGTTCAAGATTAGTCTTACAATAGTTACAATACATGTGTGAAAATGTGTTGGCCAATTAGCAAGCTTCTAAATTAAGAGAAAGTTCCAAGACACATCATTACACCATACATCACTAACCCCATGAGCGGGGCATTGGATCCACTACTTACTCGACAAAGAAAATGTTATAGACACTCTTGGCTATGTGGGAGGAGTTAAGGTGAAAATTCCTTTCATGTACAAATGACGGGGGTATTTATAGCCAAGGGTGAAACTGACTGTTGTGGTTGTTCGACTATCCTCATGACTATTTAACTTCCATAACTTTTCGACTTTGCATGACTCTTTGTACAACAAGTAGGTCTCTTGGACTTCCACATTACATTACATTGGTTGAAAACATAGCCCATAGTAGAGATGTGGGAAACATCACTCGACATGATAGTGCTGGTACATTCGTGCTGCTATTGGAGTGCAGGTCGAGCTATAGTGCTGCTAGGTGATGGATGTCTTCATGGTCTAGCACATGTAGGTTTTAACCCCGTACAGAAATTACCTGCATATGAATTTTAAATCACAGGAAAAATAAAAATGCAAGAGCATAACACATAAAACACATATACACAGAGATTTCCCAGTGGATCCCAAAACCAGGACTACCAGCTTGATTTTTCATTATGTTCCTTTTAATGTTACAATAGATATTTATACATGCCGAAGCATCCAATACCATGGACCAGAAAACCATAGGTAGGTTTGCCCAACCTAATATAGGGTCCAAAAAAAAATTTCCCGGGGCGCTGCCCCGGACCACATAGAGGGGGGCTACTCACCCTCCTCAAACCCCCCTGTGAACCCCCCGCTGTGTAATTGGTGCAACAAAGGGGGGGGCTCCAGCCCCCCTCTAACCCCCCCGTTCACTACGTAGGTTAGTCCTGGAAAGAATATAACACAACCCAATAATCTCCCACTTGTTGTTTTCCTTCCACAAGGGGCCACAGGAGAGCTTAGTCATTTTTCTAGCCCTGAAATGCCCATTGTTTCTCTACACCAAGGGAACTTCTCAGAGCTCACAGATTTTTTCAATGCATCTGCAGTATTCTTCAAAGTGTCCACCTTTACCAACAACAACTTTTTGCCTTCTATCATATCCCTCACAAAGTGATACTGAACATCAATGTGCTTTGTCTTTGAATGATAAGCCGGGTTCTTTGCCAAGAAAATTGCACTTTGGTTGTCACAGTCTATCCTTATAGCTCCCTATACTAACCCCATACTTGAACACAATCTCTGTAACCAAAATGCTTCCTTGCTTGCATGAGTGGCTGCCATGTATTCTGTCTCTGTAGTTGATAGTGCCACTACAGATTGTTTCTTACTCATCCAACTGACTGCACCTCCAAATAGGTTAAACACATACCCACTTGTAGATCTTCTCTGATCCAGATCTCCAACCCA